>JAKZAN010000002.1:13231978-13522901 GCA_023053545.1 Lepidurus packardi
CTAACCAGGCCTCTCGAGGCTGATTTACCCTCATTAGGTGGCGAAAGCGATTAAAGCAATCGCTTACAAGTGTAAACTTGTGTGCGATGCAAGGTTGAATTACAACTAACTGTATTGACCCCAGAGTCAGCTTATTTGTACAACATCCTAGAAAGTCTTAGAAAGTATTTGAAAGTTAACGCAACGTTCACTCGAAGACAAAGCCACTTGCTAAACCCCACGACATTCGATCAACACAGCATAGCAAAACATTTAAAATATATCTATCTATACTACACTCTCTCCCTTCATAAAATTTTCATTATCTAATCCCAAGTGATCGTCCAGGTTCCAAATATTGTAATCGTTCTGGCGGATTTCTTAACCGTGCAGGCCGACGCGAGAACACTTCCGCAGAGCCACCACTTAACCCCGAATGGTCATTAGCAAGTTGCTGGGTTTCTGCGGTGACTTCGGTTCCGGATGATGTGTCGCCATCGTCTTCGATATCATCCCATATCACAACCCATTCCGTCATATCGGTGTTGGTCTCTTCATGTCTTCCATTCCCCATTCACCGGGTCAGGTTGTCTTTGTTCAGGTTGTCTCTCCACCCTTGTAGCTCCTTCGATTTGGGGTACATCTCCACTTTGAGGAAGACACTTATTGTCATATCCTGAGGCAAAATAAGGTTTTACACTGTTAAAATGGACCACTTTACGACGTCCTGACACATCGTGCTTGATCCGGAGGACTTCTTCACTAATCACCTTAATCACCGTATATGGACCTTCCCATGGCCGGTGAAACTTCGCAAACGTTCCCCTTTTAGGGACGGACTTCAGCAATACTCTATCGCCGACCACGATCTTTTGTCCATGAACAAGTTTATCATATTGATCCTTTTGTCTTTCGTAAGAAACGTTTAAATTTTTCTGAGCTACTTTATATACATCAAGAAGATTCTTTTTTAATTGGGACACAAATTCTGTTTCAGTAATCTCCCCACTAGTCTCTTCAGTCATATTTGCCCCTTGAAAAATCAGGTCTTCAGGCAGCCGCAATTCCCGTCCGAACATCAACATTGCTGGAGAAAAGTTAGTTGATGCCTGTACTCCAGACCTGTAAGCCAGTAACACCTTGGGCAATAACTCATCCCAAGAATCGTCTCCTGACTCAATTAATTTACTTAGCCCCGCCAAAATAGTTCTGTTGGCACGTTTTACAAACCCATCACTTTGTGGATGATACGGAGTCGTACGGGTCTTCTGAATATCCAGTATTTGACACACTTCAGCCAGTAATCTTGATTCAAAGTTCCTTCCTTGATCCGTGTGTAACTGAAGTGGTGCCCCAAAGCGACAAATGTACTCGTTTAGGAATTTGCTGGCCACCGTTGTACTTTCTTGGTCACAAATAGGGTACGCCTCCAACCATTTAGTGAATAAATCCCCCACTACTAAGATGTATCGATAACCGCGTACCGTTTCAGGAAGCGGTCCTAAGATGTCCATGGCGACAATATGATTTGGGAATTCAGCTCGCAGATTTCTTAGAGGGGCTCTACGAGTTTTTTGCACTGGATTTCTTTGTTGACAAGTCAGACATTTTTTACACCATTCTGCCACATCAGACCTCATCCGGGGCCAGTAAAACCTTTCTCTGAGCTTTTCCAAGGTTTTTTCAAACCCCATATGAGCTGCAGTGTCATTATTGTGGTAAGCTTCTAGAATGCCCATCTTCTGCTTGTCCGCCACCAAAGGTAAGTATAATTCACCCTTACCTGACATTTGCCATCTTCTGAACAACCCGCCGTTCCGAAGGCATAGCAGGTCCCTTTGAGTCCAGTAGCTGCGTAACGTGGGGTTCAAACCTTGTGCAGACTTCGGTATATTGCCTACATTTTTCAACCAATTTCTCACAATCCGAAGATTTGGATCGTCGTTCTGTTGCATCAACACTGGTGACAAATCAGGACTTGCTATAGTTGAGACCCCAAAACGATCTGCCAAAGGTGAAACACAAGGTATTTCACCATCTTCTTCGTCTTCTTCTTCCTCATTTCCATCCGTCACTTGGCCACACTGAGAACAGGGTCTTCGCGAAAGGGCATCCGCATTCGTATGCTTCTTACCGGGACGATGTACAATTGAAAATTGATAACTCTCCAATTCCTGCAACCATCTCAGCATCTGGCCACTCGGATTCTTACAAGTTTTTAACCACGCCACTGCACTGTTGTCAGTTCGTAGAGTGAAAGGTCGTCCTAAAAGGTAGTGCCCAAATTGTGACATGGCAAATTTCACAGCTAACAATTCCTTTCTAGTAACACAGTACTTCGATTCAGGCCTTGTTAAAGACCTACTGGCGTAAGCTACGGGCTTTTCCTCACCATCCACCAATTGATTCAACACCGCACCCAGCCCAACATTACTGGCGTCCGTGTCCACTATAAATGGTTTCGTCAGGTCTGGATACGTTAGAACGGGAGCTTCGCTCAGTTTCTCTTTTAGCTCCGTAAAAGCGTTTTTACACTCTTCTGTCCAGTCAAATTGCACATTTTTCTCAGTAAGATGATACAATGGCTTTGCAATGTCTGCGAATCGCGGAACAAACCTTCGGTAGTATGAGGCTAAACCCAAAAACCGATGAATCTCATCCGCAGATTTCGGTTGAGGCCATTCAGATATTGCCAAGGTCTTGTGTGGATCGGTGTGTACACCCGCCTGGCTTATTACATGTCCTAAAAATGGGACCTCGGAACACAACAATTTACACTTGGAAGGTTTTATCTTCAAATTACTGTCTTCAACCCTTTGAAAAACTTCACTAAGGCGTTGAAGATGTTCGTCAAATGTCTTACTAAAAACTATCACATCGTCCAGGTAGATTAAGCATATCTTCCATTGAAGACCTTTTAGAACCAATTCCATCAGTCGTTGGAACGAGCTAGGTCCATTACACAAGCCAAATGGCAAGACATTGAACTCATATAATCCACTGGTTGTTTGAAATGCCGTTTTTTCTTTTGATGATTCCTCCAATTCGAGCTGATAGTAACCGCTGACTAGATCTAATGTCGAAAAATACTTTGACCCCGCGAGAGCATCAAGAGTGTCATCTATCCTTGGTAGAGGATATGCGTCTTTAGTTGTCAAATTGTTGAGGCCTCTGTAATCCACGCATAAGCGTAGAGTCCCATCCTTTTTTTTTTACCATCACGACAGGTGAACTCCAAGGGCTATTTGAAGGAGTAATGACCTTCTGATCAAGAAGATCTGTCACCATGTCCTCCAACTGAGGTTTCCAGTGAGCGGGGACCCTCCGAGGATGCACTCTCAGAGGTGGGTTGAATCCCGTGTGGATTTCGTGACGTAACAAGGATGTCCGTCCCATGTCTTTCTTATGAAGAGAAATCACTTTTTTGTGCTTCTGTAAAAGCTCTTCTAATTTGCCTTTCTCCAGTGGCGAAAGTCCTTCTGAGACTTCAAACAAGTTCAACAACGCAGAATTTTCTAGCTCTTCTACAGGTCGATTTTCGACATTACAAATTCCCTTCCCATTTGTACTCTCAGAATACAGTGATAGAGTTCCCAGCGTCACATTCGCTTTTAACCGAACCGGAAAAGGTGCAGAATTAAGTACTCTTACCGGAATTCTTCCGTCAGACCTGGTAACAAGGGCTTTACCAACCATGACATTTTTTTTCCAAAGCTGCCTGTCTCCCTCAAAGATACCGGAATATCCCTTCCAATGAGGAACTTGAACTGCAACCACCATTTCGTGATGAGCTGGAATCAACAATTGTTTATCCGCGACCACAGCCACCGTAAAACAAGATTCACTGATTAAAGGAGTAGTTACGGACTTGTACTTGAGAAGCTTCTGCTCAAAGTTTACCACCATTTTATTGCGACGCAGGAAATCTCGTCCCAAGATAAAATCCTGAAAGATGTCAGAACTCAAAAACACTTCGTGTTCAAAATCTGTCCCCAGCACACCAAACTTCAGTTTCACTTTTCCGAGCAATGGTAACGTATCATTGTTCGCCGTTTTTGCACCGATATTAGCTGGTTCTATTTTTGGTACTGGATTAAATAGTTTCAACACGCAAGGTTTTACAAGTGTAATGGCTGAACCAGAGTCTACAAGAAAGGACACAGAAATGTCATTCACTGTTCCTTCAACATAAGCCGGCACTACCCCCACACTCATTACTGAAGCTGGATTCCTTTGCGATTTGACTCCTTTACCACGAGTACCTGAGGACGGAGCCTTATCCCCAGCTACTTGGCGTTTCCCGACATGTTGCGTTTTGGCTTCATACAATTCACCTTAAAATGGCCCTCCTCACCACAGTTGAAGCAACGTTTGGCCTTCTTTCCACCCAATCTTGTCAAAATTAATTCCATGTTTTTTTCCATATTAGCCATCCTCTGGTATAAATCCGAAGGAGCCGAAATAGCAGCCACAATTTGTTCCATGTCGTTGAGTTTCTTGTGTAGATCAGGAGTCATTACCACAGCGGCCGATTCTTGCTTACCAGTTTCTTCCAACTGGCTGGTTCGAACATTTGCCAAGACCACCTTTTCTTCGTCAAGAACTGACTCGTAGTGAGTTATTTCTTCGATAGCTTGGCCCAAACTCCTCAATTTTGCCATTTTCATTAAACGACGGCCTTCTTGTTGGTCTAGGGAGTTCAACAATCTTCTTAATATAATCTCCTCCCTTGCTTCAACGTTCATTGTCGGGTATGCTTGTAGGTGAACAGTCTTCAGTTGTGCCACAAATTCTGCCACTGTAACACCCTTCTCCCGCTTCAAGGATTCAAATTTTTGTTGCCAAACTGCCACGCTTTTCTGACCAAACACTTTCTCCAACTCGTCAAGCGCTAGCTTGCTGTCTGCTTTCACTTTGTCATCTAAAGCGTTGTAAGCTAACTCGGCTCTATCTTTGAGACGAACACTTAACAGCTCCGCCTGTTTAGCCTTGTTGTCTTCCCTGTCATATCCATTAAATCGGACGCACCGCTCAAAATGTCGTCTCCACGCACACCAATCTTGTTCCTTGCCAAAATAAACATCCGGCATAATGAACATTTTTTGATTCACGGACGACGTATTTGACTCACAAGTAGCCATAGCTAATAGATTCACAAAGTCCTACCGACTGCGCCAATGTAAACTTGTGTGCGATGCAAGGTTGAATTACAACTAACTGTATTGACCCCAGAGTCAGCTTATTTGTACAGTACTGAAATTAAGTATCGTTCCTATGGTTTTCGAAATTGACCAATCACAGCGCTTTTCCACTGTTTGGATGGGTTTTTCCATTGCTTGCCTACTTCTACGCTCAGGTAGGGTTCTCAACAAGTCCCTCCTAGTCCCCAGTTAATTAAAGAGCAGGTCAGTCAATTAAATGCTCCTTAGTAGCGAAGCTTTCTGCGTAAAGCTCTCTTTCGTGAGCGTAAAGCTCTCTTTCTTTCTTTCTGCGTAAAGCGTCTCTTTCGTGAGTCTGGTAAGAGTCTTTCTGAATCTTCCTGTATAACTTGGTAAAGTTAATTAAATATTGAGAACAACAATGCTATCTGAACACATACTGGATCTTATGAAAGAAGGTAAAAGGGATTAGGAGAGAATCATAGATTTCTCCGTTTTTCTTTCCGTGAAAGCGGTGCTGGGGCAAAGAACGGATATCCGTGTTGAGGGTCACGACGAAGAGGACTTCATACTGAATATTAACAACCTTTTACTTCGCACCTAAATCAACACAGAAAAAATTTGATTCCTTCCGACATTAATCCCTTTTCACCTGCGATATATAAACTTGAACAAAATCCAAGACGTGTTCAAACAGCCTTGATCTTCTCGAAGTTGTGTTAACTTTACCCAAGTCATGGAAAGACGATTTAGAAATATTTTACCTAGACCCCCTGTTATTCAGAATGATCTCCCGGAAGCCCAGCAGCTTGTCCGTCGTCTACCAAATCTTGGCACTAGTTACCACACTTCCGAAGTAAGCGACTTGGAAATCTATTCTTTAGAGTTTAAACATAATCAAATTATCTAGGCAGAAAGAGGCCTTGGGCTACGTAATGTTGGGGGTCCTGTGCGGGAAACTGCCAGATTAGTCGGACGAAGCAAACCAACCGTGCGTCGGTGGGAACATCGGTTCAACGAAACCGGAAGCGTGAGAAAAAAGGTAATATCTTGAATGCACTATTGTTATTATTCCATTTTATCGTATTCAGTGTTTTTAAAAAAACTAAACTAAAATTCATAAATAGGATATCCCTGGGCGCATTTCCACCATCTCTGAAGGAGACCGCATCCAATCGTTAGCCGTAATTCAAGAAAACCCCTTCAACAGCTCCAAAATCATAGCATCCGGAGCTGGACTAGATATTTCTCCCCAGTGGACGAATACATTGTTGAGAAGGGAAGGTTTTAAATGCTGCCGGCCGCTAGTGAAGTTTTCCCTTGAGGACCGTCATAAAGAAACGCGCTCCGGCTACGCGGAGATCTATCGAGACGCGACTCAAGACTACTGGATCAACTCCGTTGTATTTTCCGATGAAACAACTCTTTCGTCGGATTGGTTCGGCCCTCAGCGAGTTTGTCGAGCGGTAAGCATCGCCGTTTTTTAAATTTGCTTTTCTTTTCTCCTTTGTCTAATCTTTGCTACCGCATGTCTGTTTTCACAGGTTAATACGCGGCTGGAAGACAGACACATCATCCAGCGCGACAGGAGCGGACGCTTTTCCGTTCCCTTGTTCGCATGGTTCAGTGGAGCCGTGGGACCTAGTCCCCTGCAAAGAATAGATGGACGTTTCATTCGCATCAGTATGTTGAGATGATGAGACAGGAACTTCCAATCAGAGATTTGCTGGGCCACCAATTTACATATCAACAAGACCATCCACACTGCAAGAATTGTGAGAGACTTCTTCCGTGAAGAAAACGTACATCTCCTACCGCACCCCCCCAAGTCACCCGACCCAAATCCTATCGAAAATGCTTGGGCTGAGCTGAAAAAAAATATGAAGTATAACTAACATCCTTAAATATAGATATCCATTTTTAATTTTTATTTAATTAGTTTTAACGTGCGAAATGCAGAACAATTGTTTGCGGAGGCCGAGCGTGTGTGGGATAAGATGTCAGACAACATTGACTTCTGGTCCAAGCTGGCAGCATCTATGCCTAGGAGATTGGAAGAGTGTCGGGAGAACGGGGGGGGGGTCATACTAGCTATTGATGAAAAATAAAGTTTCTGGATTGATGGTCGCCAAGCATTTTCTTTGCTTTGACCTTTTGTTTGTCAGGGAAAAGGGATTAGCTTCGTTACTAAGGAGCATTTAATTGACTGACCTGCTCTTTAATTAACTGGGGACTAGGAGTCCAAACAGTGGAAAAGCGCTGTGATTGGTCAATTTCGAAAACCATAGGAACGATACTTAATTTCAGTACTGTACTGTACAGTGCTGAGCAAAAAAAACTGCTCAGCGAAAGCGCAGAGGTCTAATTAGGCCTCTTGAGGCTGATTTACCTTCATTAGTGGGTGAAAGAGCTTGAACCAATCGGTTACAAGGTGCGCCCGGGAAATTCAAAGGTTTTGTTGATATATAATCTCCCTAGATATTTCCGTTTTTTTTTAAGCAGATTTCAACCTGGTAAAGCTAACTCGACGATCTTTTAACCTCGTTGGCTCTTAACCAATGAGAAGAGACTTTTTTGGACTCGAAAACAGATTCTAGAACCGTAGGCCTATTGTCGAGTCGGCCTTATGTCTACGTGCCCAGTATCAATCCCCCAAGAGTTTCTCGGTACGCAAGCATGGCGGTTTTTGTGGCTGCAACCCCCCTTTCCTTTCTATTGGTCTCGCTCCGGGAGACATGCCGGGAGACATTCCTCCTGGGAGACATCACTCCACCACGCCCTACTTGTATGCTCGCCGGGCTCAGCTTAGCGACCGTATGCAGAGGGTGAATAAATAGCACGAGTTGTTTCATGACAGGTCTGGGATGACAATAAATAAATGATGAAAATGATGCGATGTTCGAAAAGGACGATTTCTTTTCTTTGGGAAGCTTAGTGGCTATGTGGCAAGTCGATGAAATTCCACATGCTTTGTGGCAATTTCGTTAAGTAGGCGTGCTTCGCCTACTCCCACCAGAAGTTAGGCTGGCTTGTTGTCATGCCGTTTAGGAAATGGAAAGATATGATATGCTGATTATTGCAGCAAGACCAATGAACTCGTCTTCTTTGATTTTTCTGCTTACTTTTCGCTGTATAGAATTTTCTTGGACAAAGTAGGTTAGAGTTATGGAGTATAGCTTGACTTATTTAGCAAGATGAAACGTGGCAATTGAAATAATAAGGTAGTGTCCGTTCTCGGTCTCGAGGAAAGTCGGTCTCGTACCATCTCTGGGCTTTGCCAAAAAAAAGTTGCGTGTGCGGGATTTGGGAGTGTCCGGCTTTTATGTCTGACATTCGTAGTTTGGCTTCGAGCAAGAGCAGCTGCGAACGTTTTAGTTTCCTGAATCACACGGCAATAAGCACAAGTTAGTGCTCCTGTGGCGTACTTTCAGACAAGACAAGCTTAGTGAATCAAACATTTAGTTGGAGAAGCTCAATCTTCAGCTGAGTCCTCTTATTTCACGTAAGTTTAACGACTTTCGATATTAAGAACCGACTGTCCTATTTAGACGCCATTTGGAATAGCGCCAGCATGGTTAAGGAAGATATTAAGCACTGTAATGTCTAAGATAATCTTCCCAATGGATTCCCTAGTGAGCGCTTATCCAATAAATTTTTGCTTTTGCTTTTACGGGCTTGCGAGTTTAAGCTTCTTTTCGTTAACTTCTTTCGTGTTCAGCCAACCCGAATTCCTAAATCGTGCTCGGACTCAGTCAAAATGATGCTGTTAGTTTCCCTCACCCCGACGATTCTACCCTTTTCTCAAGAGTTGTTTTAAGCTTTTGAAATTAAATTACGAAGAGTTGGGCGATAGCTGATCACTGATTTCCGAGAGTTTCCCTGTCCTTATCGTAAGAGCTTTCCCGCTACATCCGTCGCGGTAAAATCCTACATTACCACGCCGTATATAGTGCCACAGACGGGATTTTAATCATTGCCTTAGGTCTTTTGTCTGAATGTAAGACGTTTTTATAACATATTCAGCAAGCGAATATGAATAGCTTACTTATTGCTTATTATTTATTAACTCGTTGCCTAAGATAACCCGACCCCTGTGAATCACTAATACCGTTTTCCATGGTGGCCGTAAAAGTGAATTTGATTTCAATTATCTCCACACAAGGGCATTTGAACTGTAGTAATTTCAACTGCATGACACAATGTGCAAGTCAGAAATTTCTTTGCCTTCTCAACATAACTTATTTTCCAATTTCTGGTCCTCAAAATTTGGGGTTCGGTATGGACATGCATTAATTTTATCTAACCATCCTATGAATAGATTGATTAGAAATTATACTGTTGAAATTATATTCTATGGATGTAAATATATGATCAATTCGACTTGAGCCTTCCTAGCTGTGTCTCACTGATTGACAATATTAGATTGTCGCTTTTCCGTAACAGAAACCAAGTTTTCTGCGCGGCTAACACAGTCAAGATGTTGAGACAGACCTTGGACAAATCTCTATCGCATCTGTCCATTTCATAAACGGCAGACGACAAGTGACCCTAACTTCTGGTGAGAGCCTTTACCGGCTGTTTCTGCGTGAAAAAAGAAGCAAGATCTGCATAAAGTACCGTCTTCAGACGGGGAATACGAAAGCCAGGGAAAACGCTGTAGCCAACTAACCTGTATTTGCCTTACACTGAGTTTGTTCCTTGTTCACTGGACTTAAGTTCACTGGACTTAAGTTCACTGGAGTTAAGTTCACTGGACTTAAGTTCACTGGACTTAAGTTCACTGGACTTAAGTTCACTGGACTTAAGTTCACTGGACTTAGAGTTTATTGAATTTGCCTTAAAGTTCTGCCTTACACACGAAACAAATTTCTCCTGTAACTTTGGCTCCTTTGGTAATTGATGAATGTTATCTTCGGCCCTTGCTTTCCTTGGTTTGATCTTCAGTGTTCTGTACACAAGCAACACAGCAGCTGGGCATTTTTTCAGGTTTTATTAAACCTAAGCTAAGTCAAGATTACCTACCGACACTCTTTTTGCTTTTTTTTTTTACCCGAGCTACTTGTTAAAGCTGTAAGCAAAACCAATATTCACGGAAAACAGTTTGGTGTTGTTTGCTTACCTTCACTTAAATGTACTCAAAATGGCGGATTTCGCCAACTCTTGCCGCGAGAGGCGTAATTTGGCAAAAGCTCTATACGAGTCAAAACCCCAAGCATCGTATCACCACATTTAGATTAATGAAATACGCTAACCAAGACTAAAAGTCATACCAAGAGTTATGTCTATGTGACGAGGATTAGTTACTGTTGTTAGTAGAGTCATGTCAAGTGTTTCCTGTCAAAGGTGTCTGGTCCACCTGAAAACGATTAACAAAAACAATTTCTTCCTAAGTGGAATGGGTTCCCTAAAAATCTAAATCTGTACCTTTGCCTTGCAGTGTTAATGTATGTACATGCGCACATACTTACACATTGTATGTGTTTATATATGTATGCGATGGCAACTCGTTTGGTTTATTTTTCAAAGTAGTCTGTATGGCCGGATTTTCTGTTAGACACTGATGTGATAAAAACTGAAATAAAACTGAAACCCTTTCATTGGGCTTCTCTGATATTGAAGGGGGCAGTTTCCTAGCACTTTTTGGATTTTGTAAGTAGTTCGCGGTATCGAAATAGCTTTCAGTAATTCTAGTAAAGAAAAAAAGCCTCAGAGCTACCTAATGATTGTTTTCCTGTCATTTTCACTGGAAAATTGCGAAAAAGGGGGAATGAAAGATTTATTTGACGAAAAGACGGAAGATAGATTAGCTCACGAGACTATGTATCACTTGAATGCGTGCCCGAATGCATGTTATCGACTCCCAGTCCAGTGCCACTTTACGTATATGGTGACAAAACGTAGTACGCCAGTACAACGTGGCAAACACAAGGTAAAAAAAGGAACATTCGGGAAAAAGGCAGATAAAGGGGCGTGCTAAATATGAGGACAGTCTAGAATACTCTACTGCCTTCTCGACTGTAATTTCTAAACTGTAATTTTTCATTATTTTCACTGGTCTTTTCGAATTGCGTTAAATTAAACTTTAATTCTTTGTGTTCCAGTCAAAGTTATGCCTCTGTTTGCTTTACAGAATGTAATCAATTGTTTTAGAATTTTTTCTTTCCCTATGTTCATGTCTGTAAGACAAAGATGTTTCTTTTTTCAGAAAACGGTAATGCTTTGCGGATTCATTTTCACAATCGCCATATACATTTTCGTCTTTTCTAAAGCGAATTTCAACCTGATAATGCTAACTTTATCCAGTTCAGTTTGGTTTTTCGTGCTTTTGGTGTTGGTGACATCGTGTCTTGTCTTCCAACAGAGAAGACTGGATACATACATATATATCCCCCCAACATTATCTAATCTGTATTGCTTCTAGCTGGGCTGATACCGAGTTTGCCGGTTTCAGCCTTGCTAGAAACAAGAAAATAAGATCTTTCATAAATAAAAAAAAAAACTAGATTTACAAGCTGCGAATTTGTTTGCCAACAACATTGTTTGGACTGATGCCATTTTCTTATTTTCGTTCTTTCGCATCGTTCATCATGCCGTGTCAATGACACACGAAAATGGAAGGTGGCTAGTAACAAAGCAATCGAAACATGTATTTGAATAATATTTGAATTAATTTAACCTCGTTGCCCTCAACACTCACTGGCTGTTTTCTGTTCTCTTTTGGGTGGGATGGAGCTTTACCCATTGCCAAGATGCAATCAGTAAAGCTCCATCCCACCCAAATCAACAACAAACAAATCATCAATCATCAAATCAACAAATCATCAACACTCGTCTTCTTGCGAGGATTTTTCGTTTGCCATTGGCTCTCTTGCCATTTGTCCTGCTATACAGACAACTGGTATAATACTGCCACACGTAATTTTATTTAGTATAATCTAATTCACACATTGTAATAATGAGCTCCGTAATTAAACTAAATATAACGCAGTTGCAATTAAACCTCCAAATTTACAGCGATATGCAGTGAAAATAATATCCTTAATTGCTGCATCTTGTCATCTCTAGTTTTTTGAAAGCGACTGCCTTGGCCTTGGAGCTTTTTTGGAAGACCACACCCTGTTCCTGTTGCTTGTTTAGCCGAGTGACTGCTGGGCTGCTAACAAGTTCATTATTCCAATACAACTATCAAGTTCGATTTAGCAAACAAAACGATAAAAAAATGGAAGAGAAGTTGGGCGAGATCTTAAACTGGCTTAAGTTGCATTTTTTGGTGGATTACGTAACACCAGAGCTTCGGAAATTGTTACTGGAGATATTGAAGAAGATGCTTGAAAAAGAATGGGACGGCTCAGCCACATCGGTAGAATCCCTTAAGATTGCTATTGGAAAGACGAAGTACAATAAGGCCAGCCGTCCTGTACGGGATAAAATCGACAAAGGAGACATTGAGAATTGGGATCTGACCGCCGTTTCCTATGTCTTACGTTCGTTAAACAGCGAATGGGTTTCGGACAAAGAAAAAGAGTGGATGGAAGCCGCAGTGCAGATAAGAAACGATTTATCCCATCACCCTTCCAAGAATATCCCTAAAAACGAATTTGACGAGATGTGGAAAAAATTGATTGGCCTTCTGCCGTTTCTAAATGTCCCTCCCGCCCGGATTGACGAGATTGAGGAGAAAATCAAGTTCCGTACTTCCGATCCCTCTTCCGTTTTTTTCCCGCGCGTTTTGAACGCCGAAGCAAACAAAATAATAGAAGAAGCCAACGCAGCGTTCAGGAGCGCAGCTTATGCGCAAGCTATTGAGAACTTTGATAACGCTCTCAAGATTGTCTCGCTTACGGAAGCCGACCGGGGCGTGTTGTTCTGCTATCGTTCTGCGGCCTTCGTCCAGATGGCGAAAGAGGAGCAAAACAAGAAACGGAAGGATTTCGCAGAGCGTGCCGAGCGTGCTGTGGACGACGCGAAAAAAGCGGCCCGTTTGCATCCCGTGTGGATTGAAGCTCAGTGGCGTTTAGGTGATGCATACAAGCTGTTGGAGAATTACAAGATGGCTATTAAAGCCTATGACGAAGCTTTGAGCTGGGATCCGTCTATGGAGATTATAAGGACACGAAGAGACGACTGTCGGCACGAACTTGCACGAAAAACGAAATTTACTATGGTTCTTCAAAAACATACACGAAGAGGCGAACGTCGTCAGGAACCTGGCCAAAATCAAAAACAGGAGCATAAGAATAGTCAACAACAAAAAGAAAATATGGATACTTGGGATAAGAATCCGCTGAGCATTGAATGGATAATGGATACTTTGGATGAGCATCCGCTGAGCATTGACTTGATGCTGGAAAAAGTCATCCAAAATCGGAAGGAAAAGATTACTGAAGAGTTACCAGAGGAATTTGTAGGCAAATTGAAGAAGATGGGAATTGAAGTAGAAGACACTTGGTATCGCTTTGGAATAGATATCGTCGTAGATTTTGAAGCGGTAGCGAACCACTTTACTAAAGCTGCGGACGAAGGAAAAGCTCGAGCAATCTACGTACTGGCACGTTTAACCCAAAAGGGGCTAGGGGTTAAGAAGGATTATCGAAGGGCGTTCGAACTGTTCCAGAAAGCCGCTAACATGCCGAAAATCTTAAATGGTCTGGAAAACGAGGGCGTCCTTCCTGCCATACATTGTACTGCAATGATGTACTATGAAGGTGTGGGTGTCGAGAAGAACGTTCCTTCGGTAATAACGAATTCTTTCCTATATCAATGAATATGTAACGTTCCAATAACAATTTTTTGTGCGTATAATGCATTCTTTAACGAAGTTAGGGAAAACAGTAAGAGTAGTTCCCAAATAGCATTTAGAATATGCTTCGCGATGTGAAAGATGATGTGAAAGAATTAGCCACTAAATTCAAACTTCTTCTATACAGGCTGTATCTTGTTACAAGGACGCTGCTGACGTGGGGTTCGGTCCGTCTGCCTACAATCTCGCTGCCACTTATATGATCGGCATGGGAATTCCTGAAAAAAACATAGTAAAAAGTGCACAATACTGGAAACTGGCAGCTCAACGCAAACATGCACCTGCAATGCTTGCTTTAGCTTCTTATTATCTGTGGATACAAGACGTTGAACAAGCACGGAAATGGTTCGAATTTGCTGTTAAAGGAGAGCAAATCCCATCAACCTCATTTCAACAAGGATTCGAGGCCGAATGCAAAGAACGAGAAGAAAAAACAAGTTTAGACATAGCCGATGCTTTAGAATGGGAGCAGGAAGAGAATCTTCCTTCGAGCAACTTGTCTGATGAAGACAGAATGGAGAGATTCTTGTACTTCGATACTCGTTGGCAAGTAAGTGTCTTGTTTCCAAAAAATTGGCTTAACTTTTATAAGCACGACACAAACACATATAACGAAACAAAAGAATACGCTTCGCAAGGTCAAGTCTATGGGCAACAGGTCCGCAAAGCAATTGAACATTTTGAGTCAGCAGTAAATGGGCTATGTAGATATGAAGAATCCCCAGACGCTACAATTGGTGATACTATAATTAAAGAATATGCCCTATGCGTTGCTACAGCGTTATACGTTTCCGTGATGGAGAAGACAGAACATTTTACTATACTGGTGGACATTGTGAAGAAAAAGCTATCCGAATTGAAAGATCAAATTTGCGACATGGATCGTGACGCGAGAATATGCTACGCACGATTACAATGTGGTTCTCCTAAAGAAAACGTCAAGTTCCTTGAAAAGTGCATACCTATGTACCCGAAAGTTTCGTTTTTCTACGAGATTTTAGTCAGCATGCTTATCAGACAGGGGCATTTCGATGAAGGCATAAAACAAGCGCAAAAGGGTTTGGATTTGTTTCCAGAGAACTGGTTCCTTATGTACTTTAAAGCTGTTATGACAAATCGTGTCTTTGGCGAAAAACATGCAGACATGAGGAACGTGATAGATTGCTTCAAGGTATTTGTTGACCGTGCGCCTGAAGATCATATGTTTGTCCCAGAAGCGTACTACTTCATGGCAGAAATCACTCTGGAAGAAAGTTTGAAGAAAGACATTCGTCCAATCGACAACATGGTAAGAACCTACTATGAGAAAGGATTGGAGAGTGAGAAGCAATTGCTGCCTTGTTTCCTTCCTTATGAAGAACTTTCCAGAACTAAGAACTTGATTAGTGCGTACTTTGAAATGACGGAGAAAACAGATAAAGAAAAAAGGAGTTTTTCTTTGAAATCCTTGCATAGCACAAAACTGCATAAGTCACATAGACTGACGGATCCAGTTCGAGTGCAGGCTATAATTGAGCATCGAGTATTCCTTTTCGATTTCATTATGTCTAAGTTTAAGCGGGATTCAGCTAAGTTTAATCCAGCTCATATTCCCCCCCGTGGCGTACAATGTGCTCCTTGTGATCCCGATGACTTAACATCTATCACAATATCGGAAATGAATCCTACGGTGGATAAACTTTATGAAGGTTACGTCATTGACGGTACTATTATTGACGACTGGGTAACATTGTCAGCATTTGGTGTTGCTTTTGTTTTAGAAGACACTAGAGGAGATGTCATACTTGGTTTCTGTTACAATGCAGAAGGCGACCAGAGGATCAAGTTCGGCGACAAAGTTTCCATTCGGCAGCCATACTTGACTACATGCACGTTGTATCGAGGACCCATGATTCTCGTTGACGATCCTAAATCGCTCATCTTACGCAAAGCGGATCCTAGTGAACGCCCATGCCAGTCTTGCGGTGAAGAGAAGGCCCCTATTATTTGTGATTGCCTATTGGAACATGCCTATTGCTCCGAATACTGTCAAACCCACGATCTGAAGATTTTGAAACATGAGCTTATATGCAACCTGTTCAAACTCGGATGAAACCCCGGTCTATAACATAGTTATGACTGTGTGAAATTATTATTTACTATTATTTGAAGAGTCAGTCTGCTTTTGCCATTATTCAGAATGATAGAACGTGATGGATATGAAAGCGTGATATGTACGAGTTTTAATTCTGTCTAATTAGTTCACTGAAATTCTTATGAATGTGTAAAACACGTAGCGTTTGGCGGTCAAGCAAAATACCATTTGAAGAAATTGTTGTAGAGAGTGCCATGTAGTTTCGTAAATGAAATAATTAATACAAAATAAATCACATACTCTCAAAATAAATCAACGATGAGCGCAGGAAGATCAAGCGGAAGCGATACAAAATCAAAAGATGTTAGCTATGAAAATAACCAAGTCAATCTAAGAAAACAAAGCTTAGCAAGCATAAGAAGCTTAAAGCTAATACAGTCCATGGCAATTCTACCTATTGAAGGAAAAAGGAAATGAATCCCTATACTCTCTTTCCGTAATTGGATTAACCGCAAACAAGCTTTCCTTTCTCCTCCTCGATGTCTCTTTAATTGTGCTTTCAATACTCAGAACAGATTCTCTCTCAGTCTACTGAGCGAGCTCGACGACGAGCCAGCTTACAAACGACGTTAAAATTCACCGCAATCACTGTTAAAAAGGGGTCCGAAAACCGCTACTTAAAGTGCTTCACTTGCTGCATACAAGCTGCACTTTCTGCAATGCCTGCTTCATAAAGCGCACATGGGAAAAAAGAGAGAGGAAAAAGCTGCACTTTTGGCAGCTCCAGTTTTCACCTTCTGCAGTGCCTGCTTCAGAATGCGGCTACGGGGGAAAAGAGAGGAAAAGGCTGCACTTTTAGCAGTTCCGTTTTACACTTTTCTGCAGTGCTTGTTTCCTAATGCGCACATAGGAAAAAACCGTGGTTACTTTGTTTTGCTTACTTTTTAGCTTTTTTACTCTCTTTTTTATGAAATATATATATTTCATTTGATAAGTTTGTTGTCATTTCTAGTGAAGTTGTAACATAATAGTTACATAGGTGTGGCAACGTTGCACACCGGTTGTTCGGGGGGAAAACCAGGACACATTTTTCACTGTTGCTGCGAAAGGCGTTTGAAGACCCGTGTTTGACCCGTTTTACACTTGTTTCTGTAAATATCTTTAAATTTATTAATCTTATTAAATATAGATTGAATATATTTGTATAGTTTTGACAGAGTTAGAAAAACCCTGCGTGCCTAAAAGTACGGAAAATGGTAGACGAGAACAAGCTAGTTTTTGTCGAGTTAGACCATGCGATTTCCGAGGAGACGGACGAATTCCAAGTTAAATAAAGCATAAGGAGTTCGACAATGAATCAGGTAGTTCAATTTAGAAAAAAATTAACTAGTATTCATCACCAAGTCCAATTTTAGAAGTGGCTTCTCGCCTTGTTTTGGGAATTCTTCCTCGCATGCTCATGGGGCAAAAGAAGGATAGGAACGTATGGAGACATTTATTTGACATACGAGAAGTAACTGAACGTTTTTTTGGTTGAGAAGTCTGTGTAACATTGTTTTCTCTTTTTGAAAGGAATCCGCAAACCTGCTTGATTCAGTTTCTGAAATAAAAAGGGGCCCACCTTTTATAATTGCAGTGGGATCCGACTTATCAGTAGTTGTGGATGGGAGTGAACCCATCTACATCGGTAATAGCTCAGCAGAAGCAGTAACAGTATTGATGGCGGCGTATTAGGTCTTTGACATAAAATACTCCTCTTACGTGAAGCCAACTCTATTATTTCTACAATCGGAATGCCTCGGATTTAAAGATAAGGAAACGCAAATGTGCGTTTCGCTGGTATCGTTCTTGCCTTTCCTCACAGAGGCAAAAGCATTTCTCGAAAGTCCGTAGTCATCCGCCTGGAGTTTCCAATGTTTGTTGTTTCCTAATGTTACCTAGGTTCTAATGTTCGTAAAACATCGTTGTACGTTTTGTACGTTTGTATTTTTACGTTTATGGTTTATTTGTAATTAAGCTTATTTTTTGTTGTTTGTTTTGTTGTTTGCAACACAAAATGACAAAAAAAGAAATAAATGAATTTCACTTACTGCACATTAAGGTTTACGTTATTGAAGCCCGAGTACTTCTAGAAGTGGAGTTTCCGAAGTGCACTTTTAGAAGCCCAACGACTTCAAAAAGAGAAGATTTCAAACTGCAATTAGAACAAACTGCAATTCAAACTGCAAGCCAGACTGCTTCTAATACTGCAGATTCGAAGGTTCACTTTTAGAAGCTCGACGACTTCTAAAAGTGCAGTTCGGAAACTGCTGTTATTGGGAGGGTGCTGCAGTCGGAAAAAAGTGAGAAGAAAACACTGCACTTTCGTTTACCCGTTTTTCGTGGACGTTTTTCTCCACAAATCGCACAAGTTTTTTAACAGTGTTTGTACTCGGCTGCATAACTGCAAATACATCACAGATATTAAACGTCTTTTTCTTAGTTTAAAACGCCAATTTTAGCTCGACTTACACCAAAACGTTCAACATTGGTTTCGGCTCTTAAACTAATAAATAAACTCTTAGTGAAACTATAGTCCGCTGCGTGGGATAAATGGGATGAATCACTTTTCTCGTTTATTTAAGGCAAAAAAACGATGTTTTCTTGTTCATGTCCGTATGTCACATAGTCCAAGAATGGAAACTAGTCTAAATTCAATTACACCAACGTTTTGGTTTCTTTTATGGGAGCAACCGTCCAACATACTTCATGGCGTCCCTAAGGGTGCGTTTTGTTGTGAACTGAGCGCCTCTCTCTGCCGTTCTGATCGTCCTGCCCTCTAGGAATAGCGAGTGAAACTATTCCTTAGACCAAACCATAATATAAATATAAATAATAAAAATAATAAAATAATAATAAAACCAATTAAACTAAACCATCCAAACCAATTTCTTTATGCATAAAAATCTTGGAAATTGAATAAATAAATATCGTGGTTTCCTTTATGACAATTAAGAATAAAAGATTCGTGAACACACCATATACAATTCCCTAACTTCGTAGCTCCAAAGCGTTAATTTCGATGACTACACAAACACTACTATAAAGTATTCAACCATATAAATTAGGGGAAAACGCAAGACTTGGTATACCGAACTTATTAAAAAAAAATACATAAATATGTTAACCCAACTGAACAACAAACGTTTAAAAATTAATTACCGCTTCTTAGGAAACAGTTAGTTTATTTCCCAAAGGGGGTAAGCTAATTACCAAAGACCTTCACGTTCTTATCTGCCCCAAATTCGGCTGTTCAATAACTCAACAATGGGACCAAACTTCCCATAGAGTGAGAGTTTATGAAACCGCCAAGTTAAAAATGCGCTCACTGACAGACCCACGCCTCAAGCAAAGGCACGGTCATCTAATCTTCGCATCTCAGGGTATTGTGTTGTATGCTTGGGTATTGCTTGACTATATAAGCTCACGTATCCATCATTGCAAAGTCATCAGATTCAGTTCCTTCTCCTCTGAAGCAACACGATCCTTCCAACCATCAACCATGAAGGTAATAAACACGTGACGTTTCTAAACTGCCTTAAAAGTTTCAAAGTCTTCCAAGTTTCTTGGTATTGTACCAGCAATTCTCGGGTTCAAGCCATCTAAAATGCTTTGAAACCCCTTCTATCCAGTTGTTCATCGTCGCCGTTTTGGTCGCTGCAGCCGTTGCTGTCGAGGTTTACCCCAGCAAACCTGTCTACTCCAAGGAAGCTTATCCTGCTGCTGCGCCCGCCTACAAGGCCTATGAGAAGACCTACGACCACGTAAACACATTCAACCTTGTTTATCTACAAAATAAAAAAATCTTAAAAATGAATTTGATTGCCTAGCCGGCCATGCCCCATAGCTTCGAGTGGGCCGTCGATGACCAACCATCGTACAACCACTATTCCCACTCCCAGAACAGTGACGGCAAGACCACTTCTGGATCCTACAAGGTGCTTTTGCCCGATGGCCGCACTCAGATCGTTACCTACAAGGATGAAGGTTACGGTTTGGTAGCTGATGTTAAATACGACGGGTAAAAGACGCAAAAAGTTCCAACAAGTTTGGCATAATTGTTAAAATTCGTGTTTTACTTTTCTAGTTATGCTGCCGAGTACAAACCCGCCGCATACCCCACTAAGCCCTACACCCCTGAATACAAACCCGCCGCTTACCCCGCTAAACCCTACACCCCTGAATACAAACCCGCTGCCTACCCTGCCAAGCCCTACGTGGCGGCCCCTGCCTACCCCATCGAACACTAAACTGGCACCTTTGTTTTGGGACCTAAATCGAGCGATCTGGACATGTAGAGTACAGCTATTTATGTATAAAGAACAAATAAATTTTATCCTAAACGCAAACAATATGTCATGAAATGAATGGAGTAATTACTTGATGTTGACTTCGGAGTTCACCGTGTCTATTTACTTTCGATAACTATGAACTTACTGTCACTTATCATATGGGAGTAAACTCAAAACAACAATCAATTTTGCGGCCGTGCCAAGTAGTCCGCTACTCTGAAAGCAGAGGGCGGTAGTGTGGCCTATACAGTGGCGCTACCTAACCATTTATTTCTTAACTTGTAAGTAACCGTTAACGCATTTTTCTTTGTTGTTTGAAGCCTTGGTAGCGCAGTAGGCAGCGCGTGAGTCTCTTTGTTGTTTGTATAAATTGCTTTAACAACTATGGCTACAACTGAAGAACCAGCCAGTTCTAATTGCGCGCCGCGTGTGTATACCAAATCTACTGTGAAAACTCTTCCGCAATTCTTGAAAGAAACCGGAAAACAATGGACAAGGCTAGAAAGACTACTAGCCCTTCCAGCAACACGTGACAACCAGCATGTCATTTTGGTTCGTACATTCGTCTCCTAAGATTAGATTTTCCTTATAGTTTACTCATGTCTTGTGCGTTTTCTTCTTTACAGGTCAAAGTGCACAGCGTCCTTGGTTTAATGCGCGTACCATCTGGCAAAACCTGGAAATCTTTTCAAGTTGATGAAGGTATGTACTACCAACAGCTAAAGCAAAAGATGTGTACGTCGTAACAACAGCAGAATATGTTTTGTAGTATCGTTGACTGGTGCCGGAAACACAGAATATAACGGTTCGCTGTTCCTCGCAGCTGTTGACACGGCAGCCGAACCTGCGGAAAAGTATATATCAAAAGGCGACATATTGGCCATCGTGAATCCCACTATCTCGAAGAGTGCCAAGCCGAGAACGTTATTTGATCTTTTTTTTTCCGCACCTTCTCAACTGTTTGTATGGAAGATGGACCCCAACGCATCAATCCCTGTAAGTTCCTTAACACTACTTTAACTTTGACTTGGAAAACCTTCAATGACTATCTTAAACAGGCCGCTTCAAACATGGCAGTTGCTCAGACTGCTGATCCATGGGACGTACCAGCTGCTAAATCAACTGGTGCGCCTGTGACTTACGTGAATCTCAAAATGGGTGCCGAGAAGTTTAAGAACAGAATGATGAACTTCTACGCCATCGTAACGGAAATCTTGAAACCCCCCACGCGAACCTATGCCGACAAGCATCACACCATGTACGCTATTGTAGACGACTACTGTTGCCCGCCACTCCAAGAAGGAAGCCCGGAATATGAAGAGTGGATCAGTAGTCCGAATGGTGAACCCAAGGACTATGTCTTCCACATTTTCGATCAATCCAAGCCGAAATTCTTTCCACCCATCGAAGTGGGCGATGTAATCCGCGTCCAGGGCGCTCGCGTAAGGACAACTAAGAAAACTCAAAGTTGGCTCGTAATCAAATAACTTACTGCGCTTACTTTTTAGCCTGAGACGAAGAGGAGGTGGAATGAGAACGCGGGAGAAAGGAGGATTCCCCAGGCTGATATCGATTTTCGCACGTTCACTGGGTCAAAAGTGGTCATTTTCAGGCGTAACGAAGCGCCCATATGTGTCCACGAAACCTACTCCTTAACAGGTACACAGTTCACTGTCGTTTTACTTGTACCCCTTTATCTTGATTTTCTTATTTATTTTCTTAGTTTTTTCCAATTTTTTTTCCAACTTTCTTAATTTTTTTTTTTTTAAATGTAACCGGCGTAGGCTCGCGCCTATTGCCTCGGGCTGTATTATGCGTACGGTTGTACATGGTCAACTTTCTTAATTTTTTTACATTTTTTTCCCAAAATTCTTAATTTTTTCCAAATTTCTTAACTTTTTCCATTTTTTTTTCTCCAAATTTCTTCCATTTTCCAATTCTTTCCAATTTTGTTTTACCAAATTTCTTAATTTTTTTTCCATTTTTTTCCAAATTTCTGAATTTTTTCCAAATTTCTTAACTTTTTCCATTTTTTTTCTCCAGATTTCTTCCATTTTCCAATTCTTTCCAATTTTTTTTTTTTTACCAAATTTCTTAATTTTTTTCCATTTTTTACCAAATTTCTTAATTTTTTTCCATTTTTTTCCAAATTTCTTAATTTTTTCCAAATTTCTTAATTTTTTCCAAATTTCTTAACTTTTTCCAATTCTTTCCAATTTTTTTTTTACCAAATTTCTTAATTTTTTTCCATTTTTTTCCAAATTTCTTAATTTTTTCCAAATTTCTTAACTTTTTCCAAATTTTTTTCTAAATTTCTTAATTTTTTTTCATTTTCCCCCCAAATTTCTTAATTTTTTCCCAAATTTCTTAATTTTTTCCAATTTTTTTTTCCAATTTTTTTTCTCCAATTTTTTTAGCTGAAGAACGACGTCTGGCCCTTAGAATGCTACGTTACGCTGAAGAGTACAACCGAGTACGAGAAAAGATGTCCAAAGTCCTAACTTTCGCCGAACTAAGTGACCAGGCCACGCTGGTGAATTTGGCAGGAAGAGTTCTGTGGAGCACCAATGTCAACGAAGAGAATGCTGCTTATTTGGCCGTTTACCTGGAGGATGGCACCGTGTGCCCATTACCCCTTGAGAAACTAAGCACGGATGATGTACCCGACGTGGAAAGTATTCGTGAAACTCCTTCCGAGTTCCGTCTGATCAAAATTTGCATCCCGCTCGCCAAAAAGGACCTGGACCTGGACGTAAGCACTCGATTAATGTACTTCAATTCTTCATTTTCAATTTCTTTTTGACTCCCAGGCCGGAGACTGCTACATGTTTCGCGGCGTGCAATTGAAAAGGGCCAGGAAAGATGGTTATGAATATTGGGATTTCGAGCTGCGAGGCTTTTATTTCAAATTGCCGCTCACAGGCAACTTTGGACCTTCGCTGGTGGAGTAAGATTAGTGTTTCAAGCTTCCAATCCCTTTTTTCCCCCTTTGTCTCATTTCTGCTTTACCTTTCTGCAGGAGGATCGTCCAGTCGCAGCGTTCAGCAGCAGCCAGTCAACAATCACTTGCGCCCATTCTTCCCAATGAAGAGGCAGTGAGGGTGGGTGATAAGGCTGATGAAAGCAGTACTCTTTCGCCCAACATCCTATGTCGTAACCTGGAAGTAGATGTCTTGATGCATTCGGCTTCAGATCCTGATTCGCCACAAGATCGCGCATCTCTCTCTCAAGTTGGTGGACCAATGAATGACCAGGCCAGCCAGTCTACGTCAGCGTCGGAGTACGCCACTCCCTACTTGGAACCTTGTGATGCACTCCTTCGCAAGATCTCTTCCCTGTCAAGCTCTGCGCGGCAGCAGATTGAAAGCATCGTTCGCTCAGATATTCTTCTTTCCCAGCAGAAGCAACGCGAGGTCGCTAGTCAAGATGCAATCGGTTCCAGATCTTCGGGCGAAGCGGTGGAATCGGATATTCTTCTTTCCCAGCAGAAGCGAAGCGAGGTCGCTAGTCAAGATGCAATCGGGTCCAGATCTTCGGGCGAAGCGGAGCAACAGGACGAGGACGTGGTGTTTCTAGGTATGGAAAGTCAGGGTAGTAGCTCTTCCACGAATCCTGAGAACGTTCGACTTCGATTGGTTCGGTCAAGTGCCAGCAAGGCACAGGGTTTGAAAAGACCGAGTTTTGACGACATATTTCCGGAACATGCGAAGAAAAGGTGTCTGGAATCCGGAGTGAAAGGCAAGGAAAGTGTGGACGGGAGGAGCCAAGGGAGTGAGGATGTGCCTGCTTGGATGGAAATGCTGAGGAACAAGTGTAAGAAAACGGTACCCGTCCATGAGATCATTTCTACAGCTGAATTGAAAGCTGTAGCAGCCGAGAGGCGTTTGCGAGTCGTAGGATCCATTAGAGAATTGAAGGAAGACCCCAAGAAAGCTAAAATTGTGCAATTACGCATGCCGGAAGACCTCTGCAAACGTGAGTTAAAACAGATTTAGACTCTTGGAGAGGGAAATGGAACGCGAGTTTTTGTTCATTGCAGTTGATGTGGATTGGATCATGGCGAATTGGGTGTATGGGTGTTGCGACCGTTGCTTGACTGCTTTCCCTTATGAGCATTTTCGCAACTTTGTGTTCGGCGAGGTTTTGCGATATGGTTTCCTTCTACCGACTCCCCGGGCAATCCTCACAGAACTTACGACCAACACCTTCCGGGAGAACCCGGTGACTCCAGAAGGGTATGCTAGTGCGATAACTGTCCCTCCGTTTCCTTGCAAGTTGTTCTATTGTCCAGTCTGTGTTCTGGGTAAGTTTGCGTTCGATAGAAATTCGATAATAACAGAGTAATTATCCTTTCTGCTTTGTTTAGCAGATGTGGAAGCTAGTGACAATTGTCTGTCACTTTCCTACGCAATTTCGTTCAAAATGCAGGACGGGGGAGGACAGATGGCGGACATACTACTTACTGCGTCTGCTGCGGATTGCTTTTTGGGTAAATTTTCGAGTCATTTCCTAGTTTTTTCGTTTTGACTCATTTTGCTTTCTTTCTTTGTTTTTTTTTTTTGCTTCTTTGTTTGAAGGAGTGCCTGCTTTTAGCTTCGTGAATAACGAAGATTGGAAGCAGAAACTGGTCGCGAATCTTGCCAAATTATCTGGCCAAATTGCTCGCGGCCAGATTGTGATGTCTTCAGGACGCGAGCCAAAATTTTATATTGTAAACACAGAGAACAAATTTTGATTTTTTGTGTTGCTACTTTTACTTGTCAAAACTTGCCATATACTCGGAGGATAAATATATAATCTAGTTTACTTATGAACAAAATGAAGTGGACGTAAATGATGGGAAGTTTTCAGTCATTGTTCGTTGAGTGAATGGCAGTGTGTAGCTAAAGGAGGGCACAAGCTTGAAAACGTTCGAAAATTTGTTCGAAACCTACTGACGCTTACCCCCGGGAGTCGTGTCGAAAATGATCAATATTGCTACTTTTTAATTACCAAAATGTGAGAATACGCATGTTGATTGCACAAGCTTTGATTGCCTTCAGATTCATAAAAGTCGGTTGGGAGTCGACAAAGTTGAAATAAAACAAAAACGGGAGCAACTTACCTGGCGTGTAGTAGGCTTGGCTTTTGTTCACAAACTGGCTGGCGTTCTCTAATTCCGTCGGCTAGGCAAAGTGGCGGTAAGCGCCCACAGAGGGCTGTACCGCTCCGCCAAACAGGCCATGGCAACACTAGCAACGAATAACGTGATTGGGCACTACGTTGGGGGGTTTATGATTCTTAGCTATGTTTACCAATAAAGTCAAGAAAGGCCTTACAAAAAATAAATTAATTAAAACGTTTAAAATTTAAACATGAATGTAAATGCCCGCAAAAACATGCGCAAAGAAAAGCCGCCCGAATTCCTTTTTCGCTTCGAGGCATCAACTTCGCAACCCCCATTCTCCTACCCCCCACTTTTCACACCCTTTTTACTCGATCTACGTTACGAAAGGTCCTGCAACAAAACAAAAGGAAACACTATTAAACTTATGCAAAAGACTAAAAAACTGAACTTTCAAACGGACGTTTTCCTTGCAATCAAAAACACTTTCTGAATCTCTTTAAACTTCTATAAAACTCTTCATCTCAGGCTTAAAATTCAACAAAAATCCAACGAAAAATCAGTGATAAACCACGCACTTTTCCTCCCGGTTGCGTCCAGCGCCGGCTTGTTTGACGATTCACTGACCGCAGCGCCATCTATGGACAGCTCCAATCGGTACCTCCTTGGCGAACAAAACTCTTGTTGACAAAAGCATCAGCTGTTTCCTATGTTTTTCTTCACCAATTTCTTATAAACAACATACTAAATTAAGTGGGTACCGAATGTATCAAGACCCAACATGCCTACACTACACTCACGGTCGAAGGTGTATAGTGCCCGAACGCAATTTCGCTGCCGCATTCTTCCATATGGTTACAATCGCCCTGCTTTGCACGTCGCTCGCTCAAATGGGTTGGTTCCGCGTCCGAGCAGACGGATGCCCCCATCACTTGGCCGTGTACCAGTTCTTCGACATAGGCTACTTTGAAACTCACCAAGAAACCGTCACTCTAGAGCCTACTTTGTCTGCTTTCGCCATCGAAGCTTATCTCAATCTCCAATCCCATGGCACCATCGCTCGAATCAACAAAAGTAGCAATAACACCACTGCCAGACCGTTTGAACATGAAAAGAAACTGGTGGCCTCGATCCTCGAGTATCATTCCGTCACCGGAAGTAACACGAAAACCTTCCTTTAACTTTAAAAAAACGGATTTCATCAAATTATTTTCGTTTTCTTTCACAGCATTAACGTGCATAACACCTCGAATGGTCCTTTTCATGAGACTCATCGTCACATTAGCCTTATTAGCCATCGTTTTCTCCTTATGTGCATTCCTGTTGGACATCATGGGTCCGCCCAAAGGATTTTTCTATAAAAGTTTGAGGTGGACCAGAAGAAACTCGCTCCTTTCCATATTAACCGGTTTGTTATAGCTTCTTCTCGCCAATTCGACTTAAATTTCTAGAGAAATTGTTAATAACGACTAGTTTCTTAGTTATTGCCTGCGTTTCAATGGTCACCGTGTCGTATTACGTCACTTTGTTGGTTTCACAAGAAGCTTTACACTTGAGACGATCCCAAAGCAACATCCAGGTTGCATTTGAGTACGGATTTTATACCATGACTGCAGCAGGTAACACAGAATTCTATTTTAATCCTATTAGTTCGCTTGCAATTCCAATCTTAGTTTAAATAATATCTCTTAAAATTCGACTATTAGAATACAATAAATGAATGCTATCTTGTTTTGGGTAGGAGCCATAGCAGTGGTGGCTACGGCATGTAATTTGCTGCAATTCTCGGGCCTTCGCTTTCGAGTTCAAGAATCTCGCTCTCCATTGGTTGAAGAATGGGACCATACCGTAGACTGTGAAAGTCTGACTCCTCCTCCTGTACCCCCCATCCCTTTGAATGCTTCCTTAGACCCTCCTCCTCCGTATGCCCCATAACTTTGAATCTGTAAATCGCAAAACAAACCCCTCTCAACGTATTATATGAATAGCAAATTAGGAAAATATATGACGTCATTGTTAAAAAAAATCACCATTTGTAATCAATATAAACTAAAAACTATACAAAAAAAGCTCACACAAACCTCATTTCAAAGCAACGCCTTTTAACTTACAGATTCCCACGAGATCGTCGACTGCTCGGGGTCACAAAAGGGCGTGGCTTGTACAAATCCGAGTCATCATACCTCTGTACTTGTTTAACCACCCTAAATGGCAAAGAAAAGACACGAAAACCATTAATATTCATTAAAATTAAAAAAAACATTCAAATTCATTAAAATAAAAAAAAACACATTAAAATTCATTAAAATAAAAAAAATAAAAAACATTAAAATTCATTAAAATTTTTTTTTTAAATTAAAATTCCGAAGAAATAACCCCCCAAACATTAAAATTCATTAAAATTAAAAAAAACAACATTAAAATTCATTAAAATTAAAAAAAAGAACATTAAAATTCATTAAAATTAAAAAAAAACATTAAAATTCATTAAAATAAAAAAAATAAAAAACATTAAAATTCATTAAAAAAAAATTAAAATTCCGAAGAAAAAACCCCCAAACATTAAAATTCATTAAAATTAAAAAAGAACATTAAAATTCATTAAAATTAAAAAAAAACATTAAAATTCATTAAAATAAAAAAAATAAAAAACATTAAAATTCATTAAAAAAAAAATTAAAATTCCGAAGAAAAAACCCCCAAACATTAAAATTCATTAAAATTAAAAAAAGAACATTAAAATTCATTAAAATTAAAAAAAACATTAAAATTCATTAAAATAAAAAAAATAAAAAACATTAAAATTCATTAAAAAAAAAATTAAAATTCCGAAGAAAAAACCCCCAAACATTAAAATTCATTAAAATAAAAAAAAACATTAAAATTCATTAAAATAAAAAAAAACATTAAAATTCATTAAAATTAAAAAAAAAAAACATTAAAATAAAAAAAAAATAAAAAACATTAAAATTCATTAAAAAAAAAATTAACATTCCGAAGAAATAACCCCCAAACATTAAAATTTATTAAAATCAAAAAAACAACATTAAAATTCATTAAAATTAAAAAAAAACATTAAAATTAATTAAAATAAAAAAAATTAAAAAAATTAAAAATCATTAAAAATTAAAAAAAAAAAAAAAAAATTCCGAAGAAATAACCCCAAAAGCGTTACCTAATGACTTTCTTCGGTGTGGGTTCTACCAACGTGGCTTTTTCTTCAGGCGGGTCACTGTCTGGGCTGGGCGGGAGGTTCACGAGCAGTATTTTACTCTCCGTCTGTGCAAAGACTTTCCCTTCTTGGCTCGTGTCTTCATTATTGTTCATTTTCGGCGGCGGCGTCTCTTCTGGCGCCTTCAGATCCTCTCCCGAGCTGCTAGACTCCTCGGAGAGCATGTAATTGTTGTCGTTGATAAAGTTCTGGTCTTGATAGCGCGGATTGGCCTTCCTACGTCGCTTATTATCATTGCCCGGTTCCATTTCCTCCATTTTCCGTTTCAATCCCACAGTTTTGGCAGCAACCCTCTTCACCTTCTCCAACACGTCAGGGATTCGAGCGTCGCTGGAGCGCAGGACACGCCCACCCGTGGCGGCCACCCACTTTTCGATTTCGGGCTCCAACTCCACGTCTTCCAGCACGACATCAACGTCCCACGCCTCGTCGGAAGAGACTGAGCTGACTTCGACGTCCGAAAACTCGTCTTCTTCATTCTCGGCTTCGTGGTGATGAGTCTGCAGCCAAGACAAGAGCAGAGGGGTGGCTTCTGGGGGTGGAGGCAAGGCGTACACCTCGTGGGTGATCTTTTTCTTGCTTTTTTGGCCTTGTAGTGCTGCAATCCGCTTCCGTTCGCGCATAACACGCAGCATTTCCTTGAAATTGGTGGCCACTTTCGGTTTGATGACCGTTTTCGAAGAAGAAGAGGAAGAATCTGTCTTTTCCGCTTGATTTTTCTCGTGGTCTCGCTTCTCGCTGTCCCTGCGCTTATGGCTACGCGATCGGTGGCGTGTTTCCCCGTCTTTCGCCTGTTTTTTGTCCTTATCGCGCCTGGAATCCTTGCGATGACGACTTCTTTCCTTATCCTTCTTCTCATCGTCCTTGGGAGGCTTGTTCTTGTCTTTGGAAGAGCTGTGGCTCTTGCTCTTGGACTCGTGGCGACTCTTATGGCTCCGATCCTTGTCCGAATGCTCGGATTTGCCGCCAGAGGACTTGGCTGAGCTGTCTTTGGACCTCTTGGCTTTGTCAGGGGACGTACTGCCGCCTTGATCGTCTCGGTCATGTGAATGGTCCCGATATTTGGCTGCTCGTTGCGCGGCATGGTCATCAACGGGTTTTTCGACTCTTTTTTCTTCTTTTTCTTCGTCCTCGAGCGGGTCTTTGCGTAAAGGAGACCACTTAGGCGAGATTATGTCCTCTTCAGCGATCTCGTTCTCTTCGTTGTCCCATTCGCCTTCTTCGACCGAGGAAACTTCTTCCATTTCCTCCTCTGGCTCGGGATTGGTCGGTTTAACCACTTGTTCGGGCTCTTTTGGCTCTTCTTCGCTCTTGGAGCCATCGGATTTCGTGTTTTCCTTGTCTTTGTAGACGTCTTCGTCGGAGGAAATGGAAGACAGGGAATTTTTGCTCGCTTCGCGCGAGTTCTCGCTGGATTGGGACACGGGGCTTAAGGATTCGTCCTTTTCGGGCGAATTTTTAGCTGAAAGCGAGGATTCTTCAGGTTCTCTCGGTGAAACCACTTCTGCAGGCTGCTCGGGAGTCGGGAGCGACGAAGACGAGTGATGGGATGGCGAAGGGGTCAGATTCGAGGGCGAGACTTGCTCCATTTCGACGTCCATGGACACGGGGGAGTGTTTGGAGTCGTTTAACGTGTCTTCATCGTCGCCGTCAGAGTCGTCTACCCCCGGCGGACGGGTAGGAGTGCCTGGATTAGAGCTAAACTCTTCTTCCACGTCCGGAGATGATACTATAGGCTCTAGTTCGATGGGAATTGAAGGGATCTCCTCCTTAGGGGGGTCTTCTGGTGGAGGCGAGGGTGGAATGTCTTTTTCTTCGACTAAACATAACGCATACTACACATTAGGACTGTTTTAATGTGAAACTGAACTTAAAAACCGTTAGAATAGCAACCTTTGGGGGGTTCTGGCTTCTTTTCAGGTTTTTCCATGCCCAGAAAGCCATAAACCATGTCTTCAATGGTAGGGCGAAACGTAGGAACTACTTTAGGGTTCACAACTTGGTCCACAATGCGCTCTACACCCTTTTCAATCATTCCCAGACTAAAGAAACGTGTAAGGAGGAGGTTATTGAGCGTCTTTTAAGCAAATAATCAGGTTGTTTTACTCTAAAATGTGTTTCCGTAAGTTGTCGCGCACTTGGTTTTTGATTAACGAGGGCTTCCATACTTGTTTGGAGAGGAAATTGCTGACGGATCTTTCTACTCGCTGGTGTAAGTTCTGATACGCGGGCTAGAGAAGGGAAGTTACAAAAATTACGCGAGTTTTGGGGAGAAATGAGATTTGAAAGAATGAAAATGCGTTACTTTGGTGTCTACGTCAGCCAAACAATCCTTCCGCCACTGGTCAAATATGCCCTGGGATTTTAGTTGGTTGGCTATAATGTCTATGAGTCGATGATCCCCAGGAAGATACTGGAATTTTGAGTTTTCCATGATTCAAACGGAAAAAAACTTTCGTTGTTGTGCTCCTCGCGAGTCACGACGCCATTCTGGCCTGACAGTAAACTGCGAACCGAAGTACTCGGGCTATGCGAGTCCAACAGCGAACCGCATTGGGTGCTAGGCATACCACGAACGGCGCCAACAATCAATATTTGAATTTCAAACGCATAAAGCGGCCTGTATATCTTGATAATTCCATTGTTTATCGTCTAGACAATGCGATAAATCAAACTTCCCCTGCTGAATCCTCTCTAACTCCAGTACATAAGCGCAAGAGTTCAATTCTAGAAAGAAGAGACATTTTTTAATACATAAAAGGATGGATTATTTTGTCCTTTACCTAGTCCCAAATCATGAACTAGACTTCTTATGTAAAACCCAGCTCCACACTTGACAAGCAGCCGGAAATAAGGAGGTTTAAACTCTACACAATGAAGAGAATAACACTGGACCGTTCTTGCTTGTGGGACAATATCACTATACCCTTCTCTATATAGAAACAAATAAAATTCAAATATGAAAACACTAAAAAACGAACATCCAAAAGTAACAAACCTTTGCCAGTCTGAGAAACGTTTTCCTTGAAACTTCAAGGCAGAAAAGGCAGGTGGTTTTTGTAGAATAGACCCACGAAACTTATTCAACCCCTCTTCCAGCGACAAACGATCAATATGACCTTTAACGATTTAAATAAATATACTTAAAATAACTAAGATTCTATTAATGTAGGATTCTTCTGGTTCCTCTTCTTTTATTACCATACGGTTCTTCTCTTATAAAAGGCGTATCAGCATTGAGTGTACTCGTACTTTTACCAAGTTCACCGTGCACATTGTAAGTTTTGTCGGATTTTAAGAATGCTGATAAGGTCTTGCACCCTTCTCCTATTCCTACGACTAAAAGAAACCCAACAGACAATTATAACTATTTTTTTTAACGAAAATCTCAGTTACCTAAAACACCTTTGGCACTCTTATCAAGTGTCCCTCCATGCCCTAGCTTGACTTTGCCTTTCAGTCCAGCTAACATCAACATGTAAACAAACCCCATATTAACTTGTTAAGTCAATTCGAATAATATATAAATTCCATACTTTTAGACAAAGAAACCTTTACTGCCTCTAACGTTTTCGCGGAAGTCAGGCCAAGGGGTTTATGGACCGCAAATATCCCATTCAATTTCGACATTTATCTCGTAAGATTCCAACGCGCATGTGCGAACAATGTGTCGTTTCCGTCATTTGTTGCGTTATGTCGCCTAAGTTGTGTTTCCGGTGTTGCTGTTGGTAATTGAGATTATATTTATCATATCAGACTCAAACCTTCACACGTAAATGGAATCTCAAGAAAAGTTTGTCCAAAGGCTGAAATCAGAAGATGAAGTAAATCACCCAAATTTCTTATTTTGCTCATTAGCTGAATACGTCATCACCGAGACCCTTAATCCCTCGGAGCTAGAATGTACCCACCTAACGAGCTACATTGTCTCGGCTCGGAAAGGGCGGTTAATTCAAACTTATTTTTCTCGGTGCAGATGGCGGTCCTCCAACGCAAATTAGACAGCAAAGTCCAAGCCTTGCTAATTTTATCGAAAGAATTAGAAAGGTGCCAAACTGAGCGTGACCAACTGCGAGTAGCTGTGGAAACGCTGCAAAGACAAATGAGACACCTGGGTCTTAACGCTGGAAAAGTAGAATCGACGATCTCTCTTCATTGATAACCATGTTTTTGGCTTCTACAGAAACAACTAGCTTCAGACGCTAATTCTAGTCTAGTAGCAGAAATCCTGGAGAAACAACAGTCCCTACAGAAGGAAGCGAGCGAGTTGAGAAGCAAACTCATCGAAAGTCAAGGTGACGTCCGAGTTTTACGACGCCAATTGAGTCTTAACCAAAACCAAGACAAGAACCATAAAGCCCAAGACCAACAAACGGATCTAGTCGCCAAACTGGAGCAATCCCAGCAAAAGGTTAATTCCTCTTTATCTTCACAGATACCTTTATATTTAGTTATTTCCTCCTTAGTCCAAGCAACTAGAAACAGACATCCAGAGCGTTATTGACGAAAAACAAGAATTGATCACCCAACGAGATGCCTATCGCTGTAAAGCCCATCGTTTGAACCATCAATTACTAACCCTTACCAACGCCCCTCAGAATATCGACATGGACTCTCTCGTTTTAGAAAACAGGCATGCATTGATTGAATCTATAAACGTTTTGAGCCTTTCCAATGGTTTTAACACGGCGAAATTTGTAGATATCTTCACGAGCGTTTAAAGCAAGCGGAGGAAGAAAAGAGCTTGGCGCAGCAACACGCAGCAAAATATAAAGTATTTTTTCTACCTTTTTCAAAGTTTCTAATACTACTAGCTAGTAAATAAGTAATACTAGCTAGTACTATAGGCCATGCTGGACCTTAAACGCCCAAAACCGCCTACTTCGAAAACCAGTGTCAATCCAGGGAATATGATCTTATCTTACTCGCAAGGTAAGACAAGACTATTCTATCACTTTGACAGAGTAAACTTGGTTTGTAGTTAGGCGATGGCTGGGGAATGGCCCCACGTTAGCATTAGAAGGTCCTGGCATACCGAACAACAATGAAGATTTGAAAGCGTTATGCCGCGGTTTACTGGATTCCCTCGCTGACAAATCCCTCGCCTTTAATCACCAAAAGAAAACCAACAAGTATGTGTATCTTACCTGTAATCCGCCGATCACTTAATCCCTTTCTTAAATTCAAATTAGAATTTTAGGTGCAAGGTTAACTGATTTGGAGGAACGCCTCCATTATCTTTCCAAAGAACCCAACTCGGATAGTAACCCCACGCCACCGTTTCCCGCGTTGGCGCTCTTAGCCCAGTACAATGGCGCCGATGTGGACAAATTCGAGCCGGATCCGCAGGATTACGAGCCCACAACACCCTCCAATCCATTGGTAGAATCTTTCGAATTCGCTCAAGCTGAAGCTCAAGACGAGCTCCCCGAGTCCCTCCGTCAATTGGTAGACAACGCATTGAAGGACCTTGACGACAACAATGAAACCTCCTAATTGGCCCATTCCAAACTTTATCTAGTCCCATCCCCTTTCCCCGCCTTATTACACTAGCTATGCCAGAACCGTAGCGTACCTCACCCTATTCACTGTTGCTAAGCGGAACGTTGTTGTTGATCAGGAACGTTTTTGCAAGACAATAAATGCAAATTCCGCATACGCCTCGCAAAAAAGTGCTTTTGCTGGGTCGCACGCTTTGTATTCGTGTAATCAATGGACACGACCTGGTTTCCCCTGCACCAAAAACCCAGGCCAACTTTTCCCACATTTTCTTAGCGTCACGTCGCTCGAATTGAAAATCTCCTTATTATGTACAAAGTAGCCCAGGTTTTTTGTTAAGGCTCCAAGTCCATCGAAGAGGCTCCAACTGGTTGTGACGGTGACGATGTCACCAATGAATTTTTTTTCAGGGGGAGGGACAAGGATGCTTTGGGGAGGGGGTGATTGGGTGGACAACGCTGTGTTCTGGAACAAACCCGAAAGTTTGTTCAACGCAATCCCAAAATAAAATTGAAAAATCAAATAAAATTTAACTAGCTGGTAAATAACAACCTGATTTCTTCCCTTTTCTTTCAAAAAGACCTGTGAAAATTACGAAGCCTTTATACGAGGTGTCTGGTTTAAAAAAAAGGAAGAGAATGAGCCAAAAAACGTGTACGATAGGAAATTTTTCTCCTGAACCCCTTGTTTTCTTTATACTGTTTCAGAGTCCCCGGTAGTAAACAATGGGCGATAATTTTTAATAGTCGTCTAGGTCAAACTCATCATCGAATATTTCACCCTGAAGGCTTTGCAGATCAACTTTGTAACGTAAAATACCTAAAAATGAAAGAAAACTCAATTTAGTTGGAACCAAAACCCCTTTACAATAAAAAAAAACGTTTAAAGTGAACACAAAACCGGTTTAAAGTTGAACTTAAAAGTTTAAAAGTTGAACTTAAAAAAAAAATGAAAGAAAACTCAATTTAGTGGGAACTAAAACCCCTTTACAATAAACGTTTAGTGAAAAAGCTTTTGTGTAAGAAAACACAAAAGCGGTTTAAAGTTGAACTAAACGTAGCCTAATGGCATAGGAAACGATTTAAAATGAAATTTCCAAGAATTAAAACGATTTAAAACAGAAATAAAAATTCAGGAAAATTGGGAGTTAATTTGTTTCGAAAAAGAGATCATATTCTTTACTTACCCCCAACGCCTCCAAACCCTCGTACGAACTGCGAACCTTCCTGGGATTTGTCGGTGATGATTTCCAGAGTGGCGCCGAAACCTTTGTAGTTATTGGCGAGCCATTCCAATAATGGTTGGCACTCGACCAATTCCATTTCTGCCCCCGTCTTTCCAATTGCACATAGAAAACGGAGAGCCATACAATTAAAAATGAGCAAAATACACTAGGATTTCAAGACACTAGGATTTCAAGCTTTCCTTTAGACACAGAAGCTTATTTTGCATCGAATTTGGGTTAAATTAACTAAAATGAGAATATTTGGAATATTTTACTTCTTTGTCGGTAAAGTGTGACTTGTCCTTTTCTTGATCCGGTGTCAAGTGCAGGATCCGGTTTTCCACTGCTCCTGTGTCGGTCACGTGCTTGAGGATGTAACGCATAATGTCCAAGTTTTCCCAGCAAATTAAGATCTCCACTGCTCCCAATTCGAGCGCTTTGAGAGTGTCCTCGATCCCGAAACAATACTTCCCACTGTCTTGACTAATTTCATCAAAATAGCGGCCTAAAGGTACAGAATTATTTAATAATACTATTTAATAACAATTGAAAAAAAAAAGAAAATAAAAGAAAACTTGTTTACCGATAAGTTTCTTTTCTTGGATGAATTTGACATTCGCTAAACTGTCGGCAGCTAACTCGATGGCTTGATTGAACCCATTTTCGCCTCCATAGGACACATCAACGATCTTCACTACTTTGGTTTGCAACCGCTAAGTGAAAGAAAACTCGGAATTAACACAGTAATTTTCCAACATTTAAAAAATCAAGAATAATAACTAAAAAAGCAGAAAAACGAACTATTATTCAATGTTTAAACATAAATTCTTCTTTTTAATCAAATGTACGAAGTTCTCTTCCCATTTCACTACGAAAAGTTAAAATGAGTATGGGTTCCTCGGTTTTGCTTTTCCCTTGGCCTTGAAAAGCATTGCGCAATAACAACAATGCTTGGAAAGCGAGACAAGGGAATCATTTCTTACTGAATAAATAAAATTATGAATAAACTTAAACTGGGGATGCCTTATTAGTAATAGTTGTGTAAAGAAAAGTGTGAAACTGGCTCACATATGCCAAAGTGATATTACCTGGTCAAACATATCAGACTGCGATAATTCGTTCTTGAAATCTGCACTTCCCGCCAACACTAAACCAGCCACGTTGGGTTTGTCGTTGGTTATGTATAACGTCACTGCGGTTTCGGCCACTTTTCTCACGTAGTTGTGTCGTTTTTCCATACGAAGACGCGCGAAACGTAAAGCTGACTGTCCACCACGACCTAAGATTCAACCCAAGATTCAACAAAGATTCCAATTTTATCAAGATTTTAGTCAGATTTTACCGTGTTTTTTGGGTAAGTCGACAGTAAACTTGTGCAGCACCTCTCGGGTGTTGCCTTGGAGCGTTCCAAACAAGGCGCCATTTCCGTCCATGATAATAAAGCCGAACCGGCTGTCGTCTGCCAAAAGCGCGGTCAAAGCTTCCGTGTGGAACTATTAAAACGACACCAAAGAGTTCATTAAACACGCTGAGCTTGCCCACGCCACTGAATCCCTCGGATTTCCGACTAATAACGTTAGTTAAGTGTTCAAATGTGCGAAGTTCTCTTCCCATCTCACTATGAGAGTTAAAATGAGTATGGGTTCCTCGACTTTGCTCTTCCCTTCATCTTAAAAGCATTGCTCATATGGAAAACAACGCTTCCAAACCGATAACGGGTTCATTTTGAATTTCTCTATTTTTGAATTGTTTTAAATGGGAATATAGTGAAGAAAAGGCGATAATATTGACCAAAATTAAGGAAAATTAAGGAATAAAACGTACTTTGTTGTCGCACAAGTAGAGGGAAGTGTTGATGGGTTTGAAGGGCTCGAAATCAATGTTGACCTTTTTTTCTTTGCCTTCTTCGGTGACAATGGTACCGCAATATATAACTAGACCATTGGGCGGCACTGGAATCAAAGATAAAAATCGTATTAGAATCTATTGTAATGTTATTCTTTATTTGCCATGTTGCGAATGGTGGGGGGAAAGTTTGGGCACCTTTTGTGTAGAGTTTTAACCGGTGCTGGACAGAGGTAATGGCACCCAGGACAGAGAGACGATTGACTCGGGATTTAATATTGGACGCTGTGCCAAATTCATCGGCCAACATTTTGGAGACTCTGGAGATCTGGTCCTTGGGTGGAATGATGAGTGAAATCATACTGGTGCCATTGCCCCGAGCAAGTTCCAGGCTTTTAATAAGCTTCTTAATCTTCCAGATCTCCACATTACGATCGGCCGAAGTTTCGTCCGTCATGGCTCTGGATTTGGGTTGTTTTTATTCAGAAAAAACGAGTCTTCTCCAGTTCCCACACGTGGACAGAGACCCAAGAGCAGCCAAGTTGCGCAACCAACTTATGCTTGTAGTGAAACCTGCAAAGATTCAGAGAATAAAACATAACTTATTACTTTGCTCTGAATTTTCCATTCGAAATCCCTAAAATTACACAAACACAAAGGCAGAACAATGTAAGAACCTGCAAAGAGCAACTTGGGAGGTACTTGTGACTGTTTTTAAGACGTTAAGACTGTGAAAGCGCCAGAAACTGCTGGAATAAACCTGCACGGAACCAAGTTTGAAAACAAAGTAACCGAGTTCGAAGCGTCCAGCTTCTAATGAATAAAAAACGTCAGCATCTAGGCGAAATCAACCGAAACTAGTAAAAGACGAGAAGTCATGTTGACCTCACGCCAAGGCCACTGATTAACATTAGAAAGCCGCAATATGGCGAGCAACAGGAGAGAACATGACGCTTATGCCATTACAAAACTTTTCACACGCCACATACACGCAAACTATTGAACTTACGGCAATTAAAACTTGGGGGTTGGCCAACAGAAGTTAGGTGCTGGGATTAACAGTACTTACTGGACTGGCTAAAATTGATGAATTATTTAGACAATCACTAAGACACGTCCAGCCACGCAACCACTCGCTTTCGGCCATGCGGAGGTAAAGGGAGCAAAACAGCGTTGCCACGTGTGATAATTACCAACCATGAAATTTAACTCACTATTATTTTTACACAACTCGACCTATTCTTTAGCTCGTTAGATACCTAGAACTTTATTTAGATATTTATATAGATAGCTTTGAATTTATACACTAAAGTTGCAATCTGGATTGTATCCTGGATTTGCCCCTATTACTTACACGTCTACAATAACCTATCGCCATCTTTGTTTGAACTGGCAGACTGGGTAGCATGGGAAAAAAGTAGGAAGGAATTAACGCTACTATTGGCACCTAGTGGTGGCTTTAAGAAGCATGTAGCAGAAGATGGGAAGGAAATTCGAAAGGAGATTACGAAAGTCGCTGTAACGAATGCAACCGGTTTGGAACAAATGAAGCATGAAATGGGGGATTACTCAAGGCTATTTAAGAAAAACTGTTTTGCCTCATAACTATCATATTCTGACGTTTATATGTTTACTTGAAAGCAAGGAAAATTAGCCTGTGATAATGTGCTGGTTTAGTGTTAGGAGTCACGCCTCGCGTAACAGCAACATGAGAATTAATGAGGAGCTTTTCATTTAGAAATCTCTTATATCCGTTTGTAAAACTCCTTTCACAGCTTTCGTAAGGAAAAATCCTTCCTAATGTTCTCTTAAAACACGCGAAAGGATACAGACAACCCATCAATCTTCCGAGAAATGAAAAAACGTCCTGTTTCTTATAAAAGAAGAACCCGTTTCCTATCGCCAACAATTCCCGTTTCAATTCTATAAACACGAAATGGAGAAAAAAGAACCCTTTAACAGCAAGAGCTTGCTGAGGACATGGGCGAAGGTGAATTGAACCTTTGTGGGCACTCAAAGATCATAAAACGACCCTCAAAGAGTCGAGTCTGTGACTTCCCTAATCGAACTTCCTCACAGCACCGGAACCCAACCCAAAGTCGGTCAATGCCATTACAGCACATCACTTGTGGAATTAACGAGTTCCAAGGAGGTGCCAATCCTTGTTAACCACGTGGTTTATGGCTTATTCAATATCCCCAAATTGTCGCCTGCGGCTCTTTGATCGATATTTGAAACCGTCTAATAAGCGGTTTCATCCAGGTCTAACCCATTCCTAAGCAGCGCCGTTTCGTGATCCGAGTTTCTCTCGAATATCCTTTCTCCTTGACATATTCTCGTCGAAGCCAGCGTACACTGCTTGAAACCAGTGCTGTTTCAGTTACCTGCGCAGCACATGCAGGGACATTTCGTGAGGGAGCATGAGCGTAACACATCATACCGAGAGAATTTAGAAGTCACCCGCGTCTTCTTTTATCAGATTCGGAGCGAGCCCAAATTCGCGTGGTCTGGATGAGGGCATTAATTTGGTTTCACCACCGGCTCTCAAACTCTTCCCAACATGCCAACCAATCCATGCCAAAGCAGCGTATTATCTCGCTTAATGAGCTGAAGCTGACGTTGTTTACGTTCGCTAATTTAACCTACTGTATCAGTCTCACGTATCTAGATTCTGCAATACTGGAAATACAAACTTCATTAGCCATTTCAGAACAATAGTGAACATGTCTTACGTAAAACTCACCTTCCTTGCGCAGACTATCAATTGTTGTTGCTCAAAGTTTGGCTCACAACAACTGTCTCAGCCCTTTAGTCAACCTATCAATCTTCCGAGTTCCGAGGATCAAGCTTCCACGACCATAGTAGTGCTAAAAACAACAAAGAAAAGGGGAATGTTTTCAACCAGTACGACTAGGGAATTCCAAAGATTAGTAAACAACTTTACCTTTATCCAAGTTATTTTTTTGGTGTGTAATCCCTTAAATCCTTAAAGGCTTGCGGTTATATAAGCGTAATTGATCTGTCATAAAGTGCTAAAACCGCCGATAATTTCGAAAAGCGATAAGCAAACCGTATTAATAACAATAGCACAATAAACATACTTGACCTTTCAATGTTTCAAAATTTGCCTTCATTGTTAATCTCTCTCTCCTTTGCTAAATTCTCTCTCTCTCTCCTAAATTCGCAAAAAGGGAGCGATTGTGTGAGTTTAAACACTTCATTAATACATTATCTAACATTTCCCTTTTATTAACCTTCTAATGACGTAATTAACTTAAGAAGAAACAATTTAAGAAACTTAAACTTAAAAAACTTCAGAAAATTTGCCTTCTGCGTTGTTAATCTCTCTCTCCTTTGTTAATTTCGCTCTCTCTCTCCTAAATTCGCTAAAAATTAGCGATTGTGTGAGTTTAAACACTTCATTAATACATTACCTAACATTTCCCTTTTATTAACCTTCTAATGACGTAATTAACTTAAGAAGAAACAATTTAAGAAACTTAAACTTAAAAAACTTCAGAAAATTTGCCTTCTGCGTTGTTAATCTCTCTCTCCTTTGTTAATTTCGCTCTCTCTCTCCTAAATTCGCTAAAAATTAGCGATTGTGTGAGTTTAAACACTTCATTAATACATTACCTAACATTTCCCTTTTATTAACCTTCTAATGACGTAATTAACTTAAGAAGAAACAGTAAGAAGAAACTAAGACCATCAAAATGAGCGCATCTTCTGTAAATTCCATAGCAATTTAACTGACCTTTGAAGGTCCTTTAACTCGCTTTGGTCAGTTAGAAGTAAGAATAGCGTTTCCCCGTGACGGTTTTTGGGAGCACAAAGAACGTTTTACCTGACGCGATGGGATAGGCTCTCTTATAGGTTAACCTCACGCTATAAACAGACACGGGCGCTTTTTTTTTCATTTCATGTTCTTTTTTTATTAAAAAAAAAGTAAAAAAACGTGTTCCTTGAGGTGGATTCCAGGGAAGGAACCTTCAGTCATAAGAAGTTCCCTACATAGTCAGTACCACGGACACGATGGTACCGTGCCTCTCGGTTGCCCAAGACCAAGAGGGGTTACGTAGTTGAGCCACTAGCTTCCCATAGCTAACCGCGGCGAAAAGGCGTGGACTGGAAGCTTTCGCTGTCTCTTATCGCGCCCCAAGAATGGTTTAGTCCCAGCTAGTTTTTTTTTCTAAAAATTTGGAAAGAGGGGATCCAATTTGCATCGATCATGCGGACGCTGCAATCACCGCAGAAGCTCCGCCCAGCGTCCGGTTTGGCTCTAGGTTCCTCTCGCTGTGCTAGCCCAGCTCGCGAGCAGTACGTCGGAATAGAACCCCGGAGGTGTTCTCCGTTTTCCCAAACTGCCAGGCTCTGGATCCCAAAAGCGTATAAGTGCTCCGGCGTGAGACGGATCCGAAGCAGAAGAGTTGGTGGATGGAACCAAGTGACAGTGAACTCGCGCACCTCGCTCACCTCGCTCGAAGACAACACGCAACTATACCCACCCCAAAAGAAAACAAATCCACTTTTACCAGAAATTTTCACTGTTGACCATCGAAAGTTTGGAACTACCCACATTTTCAAGTCATTTTCATTGACTTTTCGGCTCGACGTTGGAAACTTTCATTGTTGGTCCCGACCGCTCCAGTTTACAAACTTTCATTGTTGGCGCCTTTAGAAGGGGGGAGATCCAAAAGGTGCAGTGGACAGTTTTCTTTCCTTATTTCTCCTGTTTTATTGCTATTTGTAACCCAATAATCTGTGCCGAAATTTTTCATTGTTGCCCCATGGGTGGTGTCGGAAGGTTTCTTCACTCCCTTTTGTTCTAATCCCCGAAGGTTTCCTTTCGGTTTCTGGGATTGCCAATTGTCAACCTCTATCCAAGGCGAAATCGATCTTTCAGAGAGGTCGACGAAGGATAACCGCTACAAGAGGAACACAAACGAGTTTAGTCTTGAAATCCGTGATTTCCAACTTTCGCGGAAGTTTCAACCCGGAAAATGCCAATTTCCCTTTTGCCATTTGCATAGAATCTAAACTGAATGAACTGAATTGTCCCGCTAATTCCTCATGTTCATTTTTAACTTTCATTTTCTAGTTTTGTAGCTTAGTAATGCCTAATTTTCTTAATTTTCTTCAATGTTTTTTCATTTATAGCGCCTTTCTTAATTTTACTGGAATGTATTTGCATGATAGCGCATGTGAATGTTTCAATTTAACGTGCTAAGGAACTATTTATGTAACAAGAGAGGGGCGCTTTGAAAAGACCCCAAAAAGAGTCAAAAAATGGATCTCGGTAGACGGTTCCCAAGGTCAATTTACATAAATAAGTGACATAAGCAATCCCCTTATGGCAGCTCGAGTAACAGGTAGTAGAGGCAAGCCGCCCGATGGACTCTATTCCCGAGAAAACGAAAATTTGGTCACGGTCATGTATGCGTTAACTTGTGTTGTTCCTCCTCGTGCCATTTCATCTTCCACCTTGACGTTGTATCCGTAGCGTACAGTATGGTATAGCGTGTCTGGGCTCCGCTTTCAAGGATAGCATGCCGGGCCTAAAGCCTTTGAAAACCAAGGAAAAATTCCATTGTTGTGGCTCATACGTACTGCTAACGACAGTGACAAGGGTAAGGGTTAAAAGATTCATTGTTGAAGAACTCGTTTCCATCCTTGAAAATGCGGAAAAGGGAGAGAGTAGACGATGAGATCTTCTGAAATTCCCTTCGGAGAAGATTCTGAGCAACGACCAAAAAGGTCAATGTCTGCGTGTCTCGTATGTACAGTCCAGTCCAAGTCAAGTACAAAGTAAACACGCCAACTGGGTTGACCTTTTCTTTTTGTGGGGTTTCGGGGTTTCACGAAAAACCTTTTGGCAAAGGCATTTTGGTCCCATATTGACCAATCCCCCCTTCAATTCCGATTTGCTTCCATGTCTTCCATGTCTTCCAAGGAACGCAGTAGCCCCGTTTTAGAAGATCCATAAACAAACGCTGGGAACATGTACAGCGATCTTGATAAAGTGGTGGATCAAGTTTCTTTTACGTTATCTTTCATTTTTATTAATTTTCTTTTGGTACTTTTTCTTTGTAGGATCCGTTTCAATCATGGCCATGGATCGTCTGATGAGCTCGTTGTTCAAAAACCCACGTAAAGTGCTAATCCAGGTGAGTTTTTCCCCCATTGACTTGTCGGGTCCTGTCATTTTTTTTACTATTATTAATTTATTTTGTAAAGGGTAGCCTTGGCTTAACTTTCCCGCTTTGCTTTGATTGACGAGTGTACAAGAAAAGGGAATTTCCAATTCAAAACTCGCGCCAAACAAGACAAACAAAACAAGACATTTGAATACTCTCGATTTTCAAACGTTTAACTTGGAAACTTCCCCCAAAAAAAAAAATTTCTTAAAAAATAAAATAAAAGGAAATAGGGGTTTCCACGCCCAATATGGAAGTGGAAAGTGTCCAGGCATAGAAAATCCTTTTCAAAGTTATAGAAATAAAAAAGTGTGTAGTGCAATATGCAACACTCATAGGCTTTCGAGGCTTTCGAGCCTCACCAGTGAAGCAAAAACATGTTTTTCCTTTCCCAACAGGTGTTGGAGAAAAAAACAGATAGAATAGGGAGAACAGACAGTCTATAGCAACCGAGTGGGATAAATAGTCATGATTCAGCTCATTCGACGTGCGTCAGATTGCAGAGAGTTGGAGGAAATAATTGGAAAACTCAATGCCAACGCTTTTCAAGTCATCGTAATCGAACACATGGTTTTTGTTGCAGGAACACTCGTTAAAAGCTTTAAAGCCTGAAAAACCTTCTTATCAGCTGATTTCAAACCGTTTAATTCCCCAAAGTCCCTTTGTCGCACCTTTTTACACGCTCTGTCTCTACTCTATGGACAGCCCAAAATTCGGGACTGGCTGGGGAAAACGGTTGGACATCACTAGTGCTTCTTCTTCGTGTAAAAAAATACTATATTTTCGTTATGTGAATGTATACTACAACAAAGAAATTGTGCCAACGTACGAAATGGGCGAACAATACCGAGAGCTGAATCCGCGATTAGCGAGGTTAGCTTACCAGAAGGGAGAATTTCACTGTTGCTCAATAATGAATGTTCCCCTTGCAGGTTATGTAGGACTTGAAGATATTTATAAAAAAAAAACAAAAACATTCCCTTTCTTAGCTAGTACGGACCACTCCACTTGATGCTTTAAATTGTATAATTTTTTAATGGTACTCGGTTCTTCTGGTGAAACAAGTTTCAGAAAGAAACATAAAGAAGTTTCTAATAGTTGCAATCGACAATAGTTCTAATAGTTGCAATAGACAATAGTCGACAATGTACAATAGTTGACACTATAGTTGCACTATATGGACTGTATCCGCATAGGGAAAACGAGGTTGGTTCGCTTTCCGGTTCCGCAGTTTTGAGTAGTCATTGTTGTGACACAATGCAGTGCGAATTGCAATGTGTCACGATGCCGAAAAAAAGTTGAACACACACTACCTAGCCCTTTTTATTATTCCTTTTCATTACGCGCTGAGCTATAGAAAGGAGAGTAGCGTCCACAACAATGAAAATCGAATCGAGTTGGGGGGGAAAACCGGAAAGCTTCCTGTTTCCCCCGCTTTTTAACTGTGGAAAGAGTAGTAGGGTTTAAGAGAAGCAATATTTTGGCAAACCCACTTTCTTCTTTTTTAACAAAATTTTTTGTTTGTTTTTATTTGTGGACCTTTAGATGCTGGCTGCCATGTCCGCGTCATTCTCCTTCATGATCATGGGCACTGTACGCGGATGGAGTTCGCCGGGTATGCCAGCTTTAATTGCATCCGGAGCGGTGAACATGACCGCCGAAGACATTTCTTGGATCAGTAAGTTTGAATTGCGATTTTTTTTTGTTTTGTGTTTTGCTGTTTTTGTTCTTTCGAAGAAGTGTGGAAGTGAAGATCTTTGAAGCAGATGAAGAGATGGTCAATTGCCAAGTTTTTTGTTGTTTTTTAATTTATTTAAAATTTATTTAAAATAAATATTTCGATTGTTTTTTTTTTGTGTTTTGCTGTTTTTGTTCTTTCGAAGAAATGTGGAAGGAAGATCTTGGAAGCAGATGAAGATATGGTCAATTGCCAAGTTTTTTGTTGTTTTTTAATTTATTTAAAATTTATTTAATTTATTTAAAATAAATATTTCGATTGTTTTTTGTTTTGTGTTTGGCTGTTTTGGTTCTTTCGAAGAAGTGTGGAAGGAAGATCTTTGAAGCAGATGAAGAGATGGTCAATTGCCAAGTTTTTTGTTGTTTTTTAAGGTCAGCGGAAGCTTTTCGACGAACGAACGTTGGGAAAGTAATATTAGAATGAAGGGGGCACCCTTACCATATACTTCCCATTTTCGCTCAAGTCCAGTTGGATAATTGCCCGAAGAAAGTGTTGCCCATTTTGTGGCTAAAATTAAACCTTCTTTGTTCATCATTAACGCAGTTTCTCTCTCTCTCTTCCTATAGGCAGTTTACCTCCGTTGGCGTCCTTATTTGGAAGCTTGTCGGCAGGTGTTCTCTTGCAAACCCTGGGACGGCGACTCACCCTCATGCTCATCTCCATTCCCTATTCTTTGGGGTTCCTACTTATCGGATTTGCGTCAGACAAGTCCATGCTGTATATCGGCCGAATCGTGGATGGGCTTATGATTGGCGTTTCAGCACCTGCCGCACAGATCTATGTTAGTTTCTTAATCTCCCTTCTAATCTTCTAAATCTCTTATAATTAGAACTAGTCCTTTCTTCTTATTCTTTTTTTTTTTTATAAAATCAGTTTTTATTAAAAAAAAGTTAAAATCAAATAAAATCAATCAGTTAAAATCAATTTTTTATTAAATTTTAGAAAATTTAAAATATTTTTTTTTTATAAAATCATCTTTTTTTATGTTTTTTGGCTACTACTTCTTATTTTTTTTATTTATAGAAATATTTTTTTTTATAAATAAAATAAAATATTTTTTTTTATTTATACAAATATTTTTTTTATAAATAAAATAAATAAAAATTTTTTTATTTATAAAAATATTTTTTTTTTATAAAGAAAATAAAATCATTTTTTTTACATTAAGCGACCAATATATAGATTGGCAATAGGCTATTGCCTATTATTTTAGAAATTATTATTTTATATTCTTTTATAAATAAAATAAAATAATTTTTTTGTTATTTATAAAAAAAAAAATTTTTATAAATAAAATAAAATAAATATTTTTTGATCCGTCTTTCTAGATCGGAGAATGTGCTTCACCGAGAATCAGAGGAGCTTTGGGCTCCTTCACTGCCATTTTGTTGGCATTCGGTATCCTGATTGCCTACGTCATCGGTGCGTTTGTGGATTGGGATGAATTGGCCTGGATTCTCAGCACCTTTCCTATTTTCTTGTTTGGATTCATGTACTTCATGCCTGAAACGCCTTCCCATTTGCTTACTAAAGGCCGCGAAGAAGAAGCGCGGAAATCGCTTCAGTTTCTAAGGTAAGTGGAGCCCAAGTTGTAATCCATTGAGCTGGATCTGACAGCTAGTTTTGGTTCCTCCCACTAGAGGGGGTCACACAGACGTCGGACCCGAGTTTGAGCGCCTGAAGGCTAATGTGATGAAAGGCGCGAATTCGCAGCAAATCAAACCTAAAGATCTGCTCAAAGGTTCAGTGTTGAAACCTTTGGGTTTGTCAATGGCGCTCATGTTCTTCCAGCAATTCTCCGGTATCAACGCGGTCATCTACTTTACTGTTTCCATCTTTGAGTCCGCGGGTTCGTCCATCGACAAGAACCTCGCGACCATCATCGTCGGCATCGTGCAACTCATCGCTACGATCGGTTCCATGGTGTTGGTAGACAAAGCTGGGCGAAGGATCTTACTGCTCGCGTCCGGTTCCTTCATGGCGCTGGCCTTGGCGGCCTTGGGCGCTTTTTTCTACATGAAGGAAGTAGAAGGTGACTCGGTCAAGGAAACGCTCGGATGGCTCCCGTTAGCGTCCTTGATTGTTTTCATCATTGCCTACTCGGGCGGATACGCTAACGTGCCTTTTTTAATCATGGGGGAGCTGTTCCCTTCGAAATATCGAGGCATTATGGGATCCTTGTCTTCGAGCTTCAATTTGGCGTGCACGTTCACGATCGTGCGCACTTTCACCGATTTGCAGAAAGCGATTCAACCTTACGGAGCTTTTTGGTTCTACATGTCCTGTTGCATCGTAGGAGTGGTCTTTGTATTTTTCTTCCTGCCTGAAACCAAGGGCAAACAGCTGGATGAGATCGAGCGCATGTTTGCTTCCAAAGAGAAACGCCAAGAATGGGCCAAGCAGCAGCAGTTGACGTCACAGGGCACCCAGTCGACGCTCTGCACGCTCGATGTGGAGAAGAACGGCAACACGATCTTCACAGTGGACCCCATTCCGCGGCCCAAGAGCTTTACGAATGCGGCTTACGAATCCGAAAGTGAAGACAGCGACAACGACGAAGTGGTAGCCACGCCTCTTTGATGGAGCTTCGAACCCTGTTAAACTATTTGTTGATTTGTCTTAGCCAGTGATGTGGATGGTTTTAACTAAGCGATCTTAAGATTTTCAAACAAAGAGGAAAGAGATAGCTGTGCCAACAATCGAGGGCAAAAACATTGTACAAAAAGCAACAATTCTATCTTTTTCTACTATAGCGTTTATGCAAACTGAGGTAAAAAAATCCTTGTGATCAATGTGGTATTAGACTTTAAAAGAAAAGAAAAAACAGATTCCCCTGTGCGTCCTGTTATCCTCCCCTAAAGGGCTTTCCATATTGTAAAGCTCTTGGGGAAAATACTTGGTTGTCATGCGTCTTTTAGAAATTCCTTGCAACTCCCTCCAGAGCATCACTTACTGTACAGAATTTTTTAGAATAAACAAAGTTGTTCCTATAAATTATTAGTAATAGCCATAAGATTAATTCAACTATATTACCTTTCAGGTTAAAACCCCAACAGTGAACGTGTAGCTTAAATAAATCTTCCTTGTCGCAAAACACTGCCAACAGCACCGGGCAAAAACGTTCGAACTTGTAAGCTACTTTAAACAAGTACTTACATTTGTTGCGCTAGGTGGCGTCTAGAGTGCAAGAAAGTTCGTTAGCGTCCTTTATAATAAATCTCGACGTTACTTTTTACTTATTATAAGCATTTTTCTTAGAAAATAATACGTATTCATCTTAATGAAACTACGGTAAATAAGTATCCCTTACCTTGACCTTGGTTCCTCCTTTAAATCATCCTCTTTGTAGCACAACACTTGCACAACTGCAACGGTTGAAAATATTCGAACTTGTAAGCTAACTTCACACAAGTACTTATATTTATCCCGCTAGGTGGCGTAGAGATGCAAGATCGGAAACATTCTATGAATTTATATATCCATCGTTATATTTCTGGGCGAATATTCGGCTTTTTAATTATGCAGAGGATTTCTTTTTGCGGTAGAGCCATAGGTAAATAGTGGGAAGTTAGTGAGGCAGAAAAACTTGGAAACATTCTGATAGAGGGGTATGAATTCCTTTTCGATGGCACCTTTTTAAGTTAAAGAAAGATATAACGCGAACAAAAAGGGAGTAAAAAGAGTGAAAAGAGAATATAATAGGTAATAATACACATCTTTGTTAACAAACGGAATCCTCCACATTACACGCGATGACAGTAATGTAGCCACTGCCGTGAAAACGCGGGATCTTTGAGCGACGCGAGCCTGTCTCTGGCGCATTCTGAGGGTTCTGCAACTCTGGCGCCTTTTCGGTTACTACTTCCGTTTCCTGGACGAACTGAGACGATTCTTTCTGAGTTGTATGAGTGTAGGTGATAGACGCCGGACGCGAATACTGTCCGTCTAAGCCCACAGTTCGCATCGTAAGCTTCAACGTCCGTTGATTCTCTAGAGACAAGCCATGGAGCAAGGCTTTGGTGCGGTGTCCACTGCGCACGCGCTGGTGCTGCACGTCATCTACCCATATCTACCAGAACTGCTTTGTTTACCTACATTTTCAGTTAATTTGTGGTTTTTCTTACCACAAAACCGGCTGTAAGATCGCGAGCAGGAGGATTCCAAGCCAATAAGAGTCCGTCTGCTCCTACTCGACGCAGAATGCGCAACTGCGTGGGCTCAGGGACATGAGGATCTTCCGTAACCGAGCTTTTGCGTTCTGCGCAGGGCATTTTGGTCCGCGGGCGAGGCTGGGGCGCCGAAGCTCGACGAACCACTGTTGGAACGATTGGCTGTGCGCTTTGGAAGGTTGCGGGTTTCAACTGCTCGAGTTCTTCCCGCAGCTGCGTGTTGGTAGCTTGTAACCGCGCAACGACAGTCTCCAGGTTAGCGATGTGCTGAGTTTGAGCTTTGAGTTGCCGCGTTAAATCGTTCGCTTCCGCGTCCAGCACGGTCAGCATCGACTCTTTTTCGATCAAACTCCGCTGCAAATCCTCGGCACTGGCATCGCTTTCAACGGCCGTCGAATCTTGCGTGATTTCGTCAAACAGCTGGTCGACAAAATCATCTAACTGCGTCAAATCTTCGATTGACCTGACTAACGGTTCTTCTCGCTCCATCCCTTGCGCCTTAAGCTCTAAAATCCCCCCAAAAACTCCTTATATACTCCATTTCAATCAAACTTTATGTTTTTATGACAATCAAACTTAAGTTACTTGATTCTTTCTCCGGAGAAGCCGCTCTGGAGGCAACAGGCGACTCTTCGACCGCGTCCATGACTTCCATGAGTTGACTATGCAAACTATCAGTGGATTGACGAGCTTGCATTTGACATTTGGCAAGTTCGTCGGTTAAATGCTGAGCTTTGGCTGTTTCCTGCTGCCATAACCATTTATGCTTCTCTAGTTCTTCCTATTTAAACCATTCATTAACAATTTCATACAAAAAAATGTCATAAAACAAGTTATTAAACAATTTACTGCATGTTTAATGAATATAATTTAGTTTTCATGAAATTTAAGAGCGATTTTAATTCAATTTTCGACATAAAGAACCGAATTTTCAATCTTACTTTCATTTCTGCAAGATTCTCAGCCAGTTGAGTTCTGGAAAGTTCGTTTTGGCTCAATTGCGCCGCTGTCCAACTCAGTGTTTGCTTCAAATGTGCGATCTAGCGGCAGAAATAAGAAACAATGGAATAAATACCAAATGTGTTTGTTTCAAATGCGCGATCTAGCGGCAGAAACAAGAAACAATGGAATAAATACCCAATTTTGGGGAACAATTTTAGAATGAATTTAGAACAATTTTATAAAACAATTTTAGAATGAATTGAGAACCATTTTGGGGAACAATTTTAGAATGAATTTAGAACAATTTTGTAAAACAATTTCAGAATGAAGTTAGAACAATTTTGTAAAACAATTTTAGAATGAAAAAGATCTCATTACTTCTAAACGAAAGTTCTCTTGATCCTCCTCCCAGGCAGTTTTAACTTCCAGTCCGGTACTTTCCACTTCGCTGTATTTCTGCTGCCAGCTTTCCAATTCCTGGCGCATTTCTTCAACTTCCTTTTCTTTACAGTCGAAGACTTGTCTGACATCTTCGTAAGCCTCGCGAGAAGCTTGGAGCTCCTCTTGTAACGCTTTCATTTCCTGGTAGAAAATGCGCTCCTTTTGGCTGATTACTGCCTCTACTTTGCGCAATTTCTCCCTCGCCTGCGCTTCGCTCTCCTCTACTTCTTCCAGCTTGTGCCTCAACTCTCTTTCGCCCATTTGCCAACGATTGTGCGCCGTTTGCCAGTACTCTCGTTCGTGACGCAAGACCGCGCACTCGCATTCCTTCCTCTCTTCCAAGCTATCGCCATTCTGCAGCAATATAAGCCATTCGGCCTCCTTATTCTCCCAAAGGCGGTTCTTTTCACGCAGTTCTTTCTGCAAGGTCGCTACCAAAATGTCCGCTTGCGCTACCGTCGCCTCATACGCCGCTTCTTTGGCGCGGAATTGCGCTAAGGCGTCCGCAATCATGCGCAATCGCTTCAGCAAGTACTGGACCACGACCCCCACGTCTTCTTCCGCATCTTCCACCGCTGATCCATCCGGAAACAGCGTTTGAACTTGCGCATGGATCTTGGCCATCAATTCCAAGACTAACGCTAGATTGCGCTCGTGTTCTTCGCATTCCTTGGATTTCTCCTCAGCCAATTGGCGCCATTGAACGCCTTCGGCTTGAAAGTTCTGGAACTGGACTTCGCGCTCTTCCAAGGCTTCTTCTGCGGCTTGTCGATCCGCTTGGACACGCTCCAGTTGCTCTTTCAAGAACTCCACTTCTTCGGGTGCCAAACTCTTTCGCCATTGCGCCTTTTCCACTTGCAATTGTTCGATGTGACCCACATAGTACTTTTCCAGGTCTTCAAAGTGCTCTTTGTCCTGAAAGTCCGTCTGACAACTCGCGACATCCGTGGCGACCGAAGATTGACAGCCGGAGTCGGTCATGGAGGGTCGCAGCAGTTCTTCCGCCTCGAATATCCCGCTTTCTTGCAGTTTGTCCACTTTCTCACGCGGCGAATTCGCTCGAGACGACTTTTCCGAGTCAGACAGCCGCGATTTGTGAACACTCCATTGTTGACACACTTCCAACAATGCGTGTAACTGCAGCAACGTGGCTTTGTGCGATGGTTCGGGCAGTTCTGGCAGTAATTGACCCAATTGTTCTTTGGCGGCGTCCAATTTCTGAACCTTTTTGCATAGAAACACTTTTATTAAGCTATTCTTATGAAATTTCGTATAAAAGATCTTATAAAGCGAAAGTTCTTATAAGTTAAATTAAAGTACAACAGTTGAAATGAGAGTTAATATTAAAAAAAAAAAAAAATTTTACTTACGAGATAAGAATCTTCCATCTCAGAGCGGGAGAAAGTCAAGTCAGGTAAGGATTGGATTTCGTCTAAAGTTTGGTATGACGTCACGGAGAGGATGCCCGAATCACTCACATCGTCGCCGTCCGTATCTGTCCACATTTCTCTCGTATCACTCCTATCCGAGCTCTGTTTACGTTTTGTGTACGTATGTTCCAACACGCACGAGGAGCCACCGAAACCAGAAAGAAAAAGCGTCGAAAGTTATGGGTTAAATTTAGACCACGAAGCACAAATTCACACTTTCATGCACATGTGTTGTCGATCTCTACCGCAACCACAAAACAGGACCTTCTTCCACCTTCAATCATCCATAAACATCTACCACACGACTCCAAAGTGCGTACCCATATCAAGCACCCCAAAGCCTTCCTATGTACATATTAAGTTGCAGTGTACTGCATACACAATTACCTTTTCTCTAAACTCTTCCAACTCCAAAATCCGGAACTCGAGTAACTCGTTTTGCTCGCGACATTCCGTTAAGTCAACCTAGAAACGGGAGCCAAAAGACAGAAAAAAAAAAAAAAAAAAAATCCTTTAACATTAGATTCGTAACATTAACGCACACCCAAAACCCTCAAGCTTAATTGTCTCGCACCTTGCCAAGAAACAACAGTAACTGGCCCCGTTGCTTATGACTTCAATGTGTTTCCTTTCTTGTCATGCCTTTTGTGTTGGCAAACAAACCGTTTACCTGCAAAGCTTGGATTTTCGCCTTCAAAACACTGGCGTCCCGCAAATCCGATGTTGATGACGTCAGCTCAGGCAAGCTTAGTTGATACAACTGCGCATGGACGCCTTGATAAGCGTTCTGCAATTGGGAATGTTCTTGCGATAACTGCCGAAACAACGCCTCCAAGTCAGGCTTATAGCATTGCTACCATAAACACAAACACATACCAAAACTGCGTTAATTAAACCATTAAACTATTGAAAAGTGAACGTACTTCCGTCCATGAATCGGCAGATTTGACAGACAAGGGTGACTTCACAACATCGAGACTTTCTGCTCCACTGTCAAAGTCCGTTTCAAAGAGGGGCGGTAAATCCAAAAACATGGAACTCTGAAAATAACAAGATTTGTGTTGTTGTTTAAGATTGAACGGAGAGTAAGAAGCTGTGTGTGTGAATTATACCCGGTGCATGCGTTGTTCACGACGCAACTGGCGATCCTTGTCCTAATTCCCGCCCCACCAAAATCGGAGAAATGAAATGAAACGAAAACAAGAAAAAAAGTCGATACCAAATTAGGATTTTTTGGCCTCAAGGCTCATTTTCGAAAAGGTGTTACTTTAGCAGACTGGCGCAAGGCCAATATTTCCTTGTCCTTTTGTTCCAACTTGGACCGCAATTCGCGTATTTCTTGGCCAAACTCCCATGGTTTGCTGATAACCGCCCCTTTGCCTTTCTATTGTCCCCAAAAGGGAGAAAAATGCATTAAGCGCATGGCTGACCATCGTTATTGAAGCTGTTACTTGAGTTTGTCGCATGGTTACTAACGAAGCTTGCAGCTTTTGGTTCTGCGCATTCAAATCCAGGTTGCGTGTCAGGTACTGCCGCAACTTGAGCTTCAAAGGATTAACTTCTCGCTCCGCTTCATGCAATTTTCTACTCTGCAAATCATAAGAAAAAACAAACATCCATAAACTATCATCAACGAATGGGCGCCTCTCTCCAAGTCCAGAAGGCACACACGCGAGGAGAAACTTAACAAAACAATGTATATATATATACTGTATATATATATATATATATATCCCTCAAGGACAATAGGGAAAAAATCCCGTTTTACGAACCGGAACACCATAAACGAACCGCTCTTATTCCCTTCTTATTGCTCGTTAAGCGACGAAAGTAAACTCACAAGAAAAGGCGGAGGTATGTGTTATAACACATTAATCTTTCCCTCAACGTTGGCGTCCAAACATCGTTCATCATACTTGGCTGAAAAGGCCATTGTTGACATGGAACCGGGGGTGCAGTTTACCTTTTACACCTCTGCAAGTCACCGCCAAACTTCTCGAAAACGTGAAACCCAACATCACTTCACTAGGCCCCCATGGGAGAAGATTTGGGTAATGAAACGAAATTAAAACCTAAACTTGACAATGGCGGTCCCGTTATAGTCTAAACCGTTGACAAATTCAAATTCTATCAGGCACAGTCCCTTACTTTACAGTACTACACTATCCCGCTAAAGGTTGCAAAAACGTTCGATTTTCTTTCTTTCAACGGCTTTTGTTCGCCAGACAACAGTGAATTCTAGTCCAGCGCTATAACAGCAGTTCAAACACTAAACAGTGAATTCCTTTAAACAGTAAATTGCATGAAGCAGTGGACAACAATGAACGAAGAGTTCGAGTAATATAGCGTATTCAGCTGGGAACCTGGTGCGGCACTGAGTGCGGCAAAAGTGTGTGTTGTGACACTGAGTTTGTGGCACTCAGTGCTAAAAAGTGCCGCACGAGGACCTAAATTGACCTACGTAAAACCGTCTTAACATCCACAAAACCACAGTCTAAAGGTTTAAACACAGTCTAAATTTTATACTGTGAACAACACGTTACAAGACTTTCCCTTTCGACACTGTACGAGGCATATAACATGACTGAATTTCTAAATTAGACGTTACGGTTGAAAAGCATAACTTACCAATTCGCTTCTCTCGATGCTCCAGTTCTCAGCCTGGGTCTTGCTGTGCTGTTTCAGATCTTCCAATTCGATAACCAACTTCCTTTCCCGCGCTAACGCTTCTTTTTCGCCCTACAATAACACACCAAAGATTGTGATTAAATAAACCAAATCAAACGTAACTAGAAAGCCATCCAAGTCATATGAGCATGAATAATTCAGTGCGTTATTACGGAACTTACGAGACACAAAACCCGGTTTTGCTTTGCCTTGTTAACCCCTTTTTTCCTTCTATCTTTCTATAAGAGATCCGTTCTCGTCCCGTTCTCAACACACGTTGGTGCGGATATGGACAACTCCAAATCTCATTTGCATAGAAGCCATACAGGGTACATGTGGGTCACTGGAACTGTTTCCCAAACGAACACTCGAAAACCCAGCAATTACTAGAAAATCGTCTTCTTATTCTTCGGTTCTTCGGAAAAACATTAAATTCTTCCCCTCTTAATTTCCCAAACCCTCAAACCAAACAAGAACCTCAACCACACGCGATCTCTCTCTAAAGCTACATTCCTATCCCCTCGCGACAATAATCTCTATGCAATAAGTAAGTTTTCTCTTAAACCCACCAAACCTCCTAAAACAAAAGTACAGCACGCCAATTTAACAAATCTTTACCAAAAATAAAACAAAAGTTTAACAAATCTTTAACAAAAAATTAAACAAAATTTTAACACAAAATGAAACAAAAATTTAACAAATCTTTAACAAAAGATTAAACAGAAACTTAACAAAACTTTAACACAAAATTAAACAAAATTTTAACACAAAATTAAACAAAAATGTATCAAATCTGTATAAATGTGTTAAATATGTATCAAATCTGTTAAATATGTAAAATCTGTTAAATATGTATCAAATGTATCAAAAGATTAAACAGAAACTTAACAAAACTTTAACACAAAATTAAAAAAAAATTTAACAAATGTTCAAAACAAAAATTGCACTAATAGATACAATACAAAACACGATATAAATAAACGAAACCAAAGTTACACTAGTTAGCTAAAAAGTTAACGAAATAAATGAAACATTTGTGTTGAATTTGACAGATTGAAGGTGATTTGAATTTAAAACAAAGTAAGAATTACAATGCTGAAAAAATTCCTTAACTGTCATACTTACATAGCGGGTAAAATCCTTGACCGTTACAACACAATCTGTCTAAAACACTACCCGATCAACAACTCCGCAAGACTCACACGACTCGTCTCTGCTTCCGTGAAGCACTGAATTTCACTCAGGTACAGACAGGTGTAATATCGCGAGAAGGAATGGTCCCTACAAAACTGCCCCCTTCTCTCCCTCTTTCTCCGGTGGCAGACATGCATACCTTCTCCAACTTCTCCGAAGGAAGACAGGTATCCTGAAGCTGACCTCAAAAACCTCGCTGCCACATTTGTTTCTCTAATGCCTTCGAGAAGGGGATAGAAGACTAAAGTGTAAGAAGAAGACGCATCTTAAAAAAAATACAGATGCAGGGGTGATTCGCGCTGGACAAGAAAAAAGAACTCGGAGATTCTGGATGCGCCAAGTGGGTCACCAGGTCTACAACCTAATACCTTCAACGCTACGATGAAGCGAAGCTTCCTTTCCTACGTACTGAACAACCATATCGGGAATTTTTCAGGGAGACTGGGAGTAGCTTCTTAGCGGACCAGTTTGGTTTCTAAATGAATCAAACAGAATCCATTTTTTTAGGCTTACCGACGCTGACCGCGATTGCCACGCGTTACAGTTGTGCTGCAAAGCATCCCTGAATTTTTCGGCGCGCGAGGTATGCAGCGCCACTTCCTCCTGGAGTTTGGTTATCAATCGATCTCTCCACGCGACTTCACGGTTCTACAAGTTGAACAAATACAAAAGATTTACTTTTTTAGCACATGAAATGGTTACAAAAACGGCAAATTGTGTAATGCAGTGGCGCAAAACGCAGCCTGATTCAAGATGGCGCCTGACAGAATTCATTGTTGAAGAGAAAACTTAAGAGATTCGTATATACACAATTGTACATGAAACGGTTTAAAAAACGGCAAATTGGGTAATGCAGTGGCGCAAAACGCAGCCTGATTCAAGATGGCGCCTGACAGAATTCATTGTTGAAGCACCACGTTCTCCGGATTTAGTTACCAACGTACGTAATGTATCCGAGAGTTAAAAATTGACACTAGTGTGTCACTGTTCTAACAATGAATTTTTATTTTTTTCAGCTGGTGGAGTGAAAGTGCAAGTTTTAACGTTTCTCATCAACTTTCGTTGATGAGAATCGTTAACCTAACCTAATCTAACCTAAGCAAACCTATAACCTAAGCTAACCTAAACTAATGCATTTCCAATCCAACAACAATTTTCAACTCGAGTGACACCCATTTGTCATTCTTTTTCCGGAGAACGTTTTGCAACCAATAATACACACTAGTGTCAATTTTATCTCGAGTTCCGAAACTGGAGAACCTGTTGTGTTGAAGAGAAAACTTGAGAGATTCGTATATACAGAATTCTACACTTTTTCGATATGGAAAGTGGAAAAAAAGAGGATCTTTTCTCTTTTACCGAGTCAGCTTCCGGGTTACTTTTCCTTAATCATGAGTAGTGCGACCATAAGATCGTCAGGTATATAATATACAATGGAATATTTGTTTTACGTCGTAAAATGAAGAGCTTTTCCCTTTTGGAGGTCCTTTCACTAGAAGTGGCGTTGTGGATTGACCTACGACCCGGTATGCAAACCTGGTTCACATGACGGACAAAAAAAATATAAAAAAAAACGATTTCCTTTGTGTGCTCTGCGTTCGCCTTACTCATCTTCAGCTCTCTATCTTAAAAACGCAAAAAAAAAGAAAAGGAATATTGAGTGCAATGGATTAGAAATTTCGCCTTGAAGGCCTTTCAGACTCTTACATTGAATTAAAATTGCTTCAGACACAATTCCGAAGAAAAGGGAAATTACAGTGAAACTATCCCAATACTATATCTATGTTTTTCTATACGTACTTTAGATAGATGCAAAAAGTGATCCACTTGCTGCCAATACGGGTTTAACCCACATTTCAAGCGTTTTTTTTAGTAACTACGGAAGCTTTGTTCTGTTTCGAACGTTTTAATATAACTATTCCCGTTTGTTTATCTAAAAGGGGCTGTCAATTTAGTCCATTCCTCTGCCGCGAGATGCTTCGCAAATTTCCGGTAGTGCAGTGGAATCAGCCATTTCAACAATAATTTTCTCGCCAAATAAAGGCGCTATAGGCCTAAGATAATTAATCTAAGAAAAACTAACTAACTAAGAAAAATAAAGATAATTAATTAAGATAATACACAAGAACAAGATGGTTAATTACTCAGCTTCTTGAAATATTCTTGAAGTTTTTCTTTTGAGTGCCTTTTCTGTAATGGAAATTGGGAAATACCCTGTTTACGTGTACGAAAAAAAAGTGCAAGGAAAGGACGATATACAAAATCACGAGTTCTAGTGATTTCCATTATAAAAGGGACTGCCTGCAGTGATATTTACATAGTCCGCCCCTTTTCTAAGTAACAAAAACGAAAGCAAGCATCCCCTTTGAGTTTACGGGACTTTTCTCCTTTGAAGTATATACTTACCAATTTGGCTATCTCTTTCCTTCGCTGTTGTTCAAACTTCATGGCTTCCTTTTGGCGTTCTTCTCCTAGGGAACGTAAATCTTGCGATACGTTCTAAAAAGGAAAGATCGTACATTCGATGTCGGTTTACAGTTTTGGCACCGATCTTACCTGCAGTGATTTCTGCAATTGCTCGTTCCGCTGTTTCAAAGCCCCAAGGACCCAATCCGGATGCTTGCTAGCAGATGGCATCTATTACACAACACGAATATTACAATCCATTAATTATCAAGGGTAAACATGTCCAAAACCGGGTACTCGTCGATGAATTAACTGTGGAGAACCTTCCATAAACTTTCTTTGTTGCCCTTCGCTTGTTGTTTACAACTCGCCGACTGTCCAACCCAATCCGTTAAACCAAAACTTAAGCCAACTTTAAGCAAAGCGAAAACGAAGGATAAACTTCACAGTCCGTCAATTTCAACCTTTGGGCAACCCATCCGAAACTAAACTAATATGCTGGCACTCCCCCAACATAATGAAAACACACAAACAAGGACACGAACTTGCAAACCACAATTTCATTGTTGGTACGTCTACGTGTACAGCCGAACATGACGCCCTTTCAATTCTATATATTCCTTTACCGTGCTTGCGCCATTTGTTTTGTTCCTTTTTTTCCTTAAGACTTGCCTTGAGGAATCACTTAACGGCGTAACAAGACAGTCATTCAGGTATCACGGTCGTAAACAGCTTTAAACGTTAAAAACGTCTTTTCAAACACTGCGTTGTCAACAATGAAATGCCCCCTCTTGTGTCGTTTCGGTCCATAACGCTTGTCAATACGTTAACTACGCTTTCGTGTCGCCTAACATCTTACACTAAACATGTATTAAACTTTAAACTATCTCCACACACCTTGAGGGTAAAAATGTCTAAACATGTTTCCCAGTCCGAGGAATTCAAGTATATAAAGAGCAAAGGAAAAGCGTTTGGAGGACGACCAAAGCGTGACGTCATCTTTTAAGGCACGGCGAGGGCGGCCAAGTTCGCATTACCATATTTATAATCAGACGCCCTGAAGGGATTCTCTGGGGAGTAATGAACATAAGAGACTTTTCGGCGAAAAGAAAGCGAAAAAAAGAACCTTCCTTCGAAAAGAAGAAGATTCACTTACAAAAACCAGGAAGCTTTACATCCGGACTAAATTAACATTACCCTGGAATCACTGGAGGAATGCTAGTCACTAATATATGGAGATTTCCACATAGTTTAGAGTAGTGGAATGGTAAACTCCAAGCTTGAACCTATACTTTTCCACTAAATTCCCAGAGAACTAGTTCAAGCGACATGGATTCGTATTGACAGGTATTGACTGGTATTACCTTTGGTTTTAGTTGTAGTTTCGTGTTTAGGTATCGATCGGTTAAAATCGTTCGTTTTCGTTGTAATACTCAGCAAGAAGTTAGGATCTTCACTGAATTCACTTTAGTTTTCAATAATCACATAGCAATGTTCAACTTACGCCATATTCACAACACGGCGCCTCCGCTGTACTTCGCTTCTTGTAAAGAACTGAAACTGTCCTTGGGTACATTACAGCCAGAACTTTGAATAGAAGTTTTATATTTAGCTAGGGTAGCCTGGCCGTCTGCCATTTATTTCCCAACTAGTCAAAAAGCTTAGAGGAGTAAGAAAACCTTCTTTTCAAATGTCGCAGGTTACATTTATTGTAAATCAACACACTCAACGATTTCCTTAACTATATTTGTTTCAGCTTCTGGGGTGGTTTGTGTCCTCTTTCGCTTTTTGCCTTGGTTTCGCTCTCGTTTCACTGCCTGTGATAAATCCACTGATAAATCCCTAAAAACCACAAATTACATTAAATAAGAAATAACACATAAAAATGCATAATACAAATAAAATGATGAATTAAAAGTCAAGTAATTTACCCTATCTTGGCACGAGTTTTGGGGCCCCAATTTTTGGAGGGATTCACTTGGAACCGAGTCAACTTTTGCTTTCGGGACTCGGGATTGGCTTCGGGATGGATTTCAAAGTTAATTTCGTGGTTGCACTCCTTGGTGAGTAAGGTTTTTAAGAAGGAGCAGGTCGGGAGTTCACGGGGCTTTCGATTAGACCAGGATCTCATCATATCCCAGATGAAATCAGGCGGCGCATCGGTTTTCAAAGACGTTTTGCGACAGTGCGAAAAGGATACGCGGTAATTGGCGTGTAATAAAGCGGAACGCACTTGCAGTAAACTCGGCGAAGTGACTTTGGCGATTGAGGAGAGGCGGTCTAACGTGTAATAGAAGGGTACGTCTTCTAATTCTTCCACAATGACGGACAAAATCCCCGTAAGGCGTCTTAAAGTGCCCAAATTAGGATGATTCGCAAGAGAATCCAGCACGCCGGACGCAAATTCGCGATCGTGCAACGGTCCTAACCAGAACGGACCTCCCACCTATTAAAAACCACCATAATACTACAAATTAAAACAATACAATCTAAATATAATCAATCCGGACATCATCTGAAAGGATTTCATCATGCACACGAGTCTAACGATGTATCATTCTTGCTTTTAAGCGCATTATTAAGCGCGGAAACAATGAAAAATACATAATTTCGAATACAGTGACGCGTAACCGCGCCGTCTAAGGTAAACAAGCCCGTGTAAGCATGGTTTACTGTTCATTGGTTGCTGGTCAACAGGGACGTCATCGCCAGCCAATCAGAAATTTTACCGGATTATTTTGTTAAGTCAAAGCTCTACCACGCCATCTAGGGTACACTAACACATAAACATTGGCTTTCTAAAGCTTTCCGACCTCTTATTGGCTGTGGACTGTCGCAGACGTCACACCCAGCCAATGAACAGTTTTATTATCAAATTACTTTTAGAAATAGCAGAAAAATACTGAAATATTTAGCCAAATTAGGAGGATAATAAAAAAAAAATTATAAAGTTTTAAACTGAAGAAATTGAATAAAATCTACTATATATACCGAATAGCGATGGCCACATTGAACGCAAACTGAATTGACAGGAGGTCCATGGCATCGATGGTACTTTACGTTCTTATCCTTTCGTTCGGTTTGCATCAAAGGTTGGGATTTCCAGGAATCGCAGCCCACGCATTGGTAAACCATACCAACGTTCCCAGCGGCCAATTTAGCTTCCGCAGGACTCTCGCGGACCGTCACAAAGATGCGAATGTAGAAATCCACGCTGACACTTAACACAGGCTTTATGCTCCGCCCATAACGGGCTGCGTGGGACTGAATCGTGAAGAGAAGGATTCGCAACGCCTACATGGACCAAAAAACCACCATGAAGGTTATGAAAAAGAGGAATTGACAGGAAACTTGAACCATTTCGTGGCAGAATTTCGTTCTTAGGGACATTGAACCGTATTTGGCGAAACACGTTTCAAAAGCGTTCCCACATAAAACAGCCAAATCTGTTGCGGTGACCATTAAAAGACCTCCATCGTTGACGCACTGGACGGCAGCGTCCAGAAACGGGACTGGAGAGCCGTAAGGATCTAAATCTACCACTTGAAATCGTTCGCTGGACTTCCGATGATCGTACATGACCATTCTAAGTTGAACGAAATCAAACTATTACTACGCAGGACGTATAAGAAATAAACTAAAAAGCTTACGTGGCGTCTCCATGACTGGATTGGACGATCGAATCGACGTTATTATGAGCTGCATTGCGTTCAATGCTGGCCACAGCACTCTTGGATAGATCGTTGGCAGTAATTTGGGATAAACCCGGCACTTCCTTCGCATATCGAATGGCGCGCAATCCCGATGCAGCTAAAGCTTCAAATACATCCAATCCTTTCTAATGACAACAGGAAAATCATGATAATAAAGCAATTAAGCAATTCTTAAAGGGTAATGATGGGATTGTATACTTTAGCTTCTTGCTTGGATTCAGCTCTCGTTGCATGGTACTTTTCAGAGTACTGGCTCAACACAGCAATGCTATGGGTAGTAAGACAGGATTTGATACAAACTATAGTCTATTTTTATTTTTTAAATTACCTCAAGTCTCGATTGAACTCTTGGACCGGGTTGTAGAAAACTCCGCGGGTTTTTTCGAAAAGAACCTCAGCGCTTCCTTCTTTCACTGAAGTGTATTGGCTAGAGTCTGGAATTGTATTCTTTTCAATTGCGGGAGTGTTTTCAGCTTCAGAGGGCTCGGACATGCTAAGTTTTTATTGATTTACCACGTGGAAAAGTAAACACGACGTGAGGGTTTCTAGAAAATGCGGGAAGATAGCGTTATAGCAAGTTGATTTCCGCATATGGCTATTGGAACGCAAAGAAGACTACAACGCTAACTTCGAACAATTAAACACGTTTGATTTGCTTAGTACATTGAAGTAATTTTTAGGAGTACTTTATAGTATGTAATTTTTGTAGTAAATAACTAACTAGCTATGTAATAAACTTTACATCCGATTAACACACTTTTATTTCGGATTTTAGCCCTTCACTTCAAATTTTGGTATCATCTCCGGTTCACAGATGGCGGCGGCGATGGCTTCGCATCCAAGTCAAGAATTCCTATTAGCTGACCACTATAAATTACTTAAAAAACAGTGAAAGGTTTGTCAGTGTTACCGGTCAGTTAATTCCAATTTGAACTGCTGCGGAAAATGACTCCTCCTGTCATCCTCCCAACAGAGAAAAACGTAATCGAGTATTTGTGTAATTACCTCGAAACCAAAGCTAAGGAAACCCTCTTAACTTCGAACGATTTCAAAGTCGGCCTCTCAGGTACGGTAAAAATTCTTTATTGAATTTCCTACATTTAGTAAAAAAAAATCCTAATATATTTTCTTGGTATAGGTGGATCTTTAGTAAACTTCCTATGCAAAGGACTCCCGGAGATTAAGACGGAATGGTCCAAATGGCAATTCTTTTTCTGCGATGAACGAGTGGTGCCATTTGATAACCCCGATTCCACTTTGAGAGCTTATAAAGAAGGTTTAGTTGGCAAAATTCCAGTCCAAGACTCCCAATTCGTGATCATAAACCCTGCCCTCAATGGTAACTCTAATGAAAGCTTAAAAACGTCAATTCAATTAACTATGAGCAAACAAAATGTAATAAATCCCATATTCCAGTCGATGAAGCAGCCGATGACTATGAAAAGAAGCTCAGAACTGCCATTCCTGACGTCGAGTTACCGTCTTTTGACGTCCTATTGTTGGGAGTTGGACCTGATGGACACACTTGCTCCCTATTTCCTGGTCATTCTCTACTAAACGAAACGTCTCGTTGGATTGCTCCAATTTCGAACTCACCTAAACCTCCTCCTTGTCGCGTCACGATGACATATCCAGTGCTCAACAATGCGAAATCCTGCGTATTTGCGATGGCAGGCTCGGGCAAAGCTGACATTGTGAACGTAAGCCCAGAATACGTGCATAACAACTGTATTAAACCCACAATCTTTTAACTTTTGTAGCGTTTGCTGAAACAAAACGAGGATTTGCCTGCGAACCGCGTAAAACCCACTTCAGGAGAGCTAATTTGGATTCTGGATCAAGCTGCAGCCGCTTCTTTATAGAAATAAAGACCGAAATCGTTTGGCTGAGTCAGTTAGACTAATGATATCGATCATTCCAGTGGAGGGGTAATTTAATTTGAATTTTGGAAAATTGTATAATGCAAAGGGAAATAAAAGAACGTTAAACCATTGGCTACCAGACTAGTATACGTCACTAACGCTGGTGAAATGTTGTTTGGGCTGTAGATTTGGCTTAACAGGACAATGGTTATGTAGGGCAGTGAGGTAATGGAGCGTAAAACGAAAGTTCCCAAGGCTGCGTTCTTCTTTCCCCAAGAAAAAAATGAAAAGGAGTGAAAATGAGCGTAAATCGGATTTTATCCAAGGTTTTACCGAAACTTTCGAGTTCTTTTCAGCGTCTTCGGTTTGTGCGGAAGGATAACCCCAGGCTATTATGGCAATCAACACTGGGACCGTGAATTGCCAAATCAGCCAAAGTGCTGTATAACTTTGGTGCGTTATATCGGGCGTCAAGTAATCGAAAGAACAGCTTCTCGAAGGAATTCCGAACACAAAAATTAAGTTTTCAATTGAATTCACTTAGTATTGAATGGGTATAGGTTGCTGTTTCATAATTACGTGGTAATCATGCCCTCGAGCATGAAAGAACCGAATTGGAACGTAGGAGCGAACGCCAAGAGTGCGGAAATGCCATAAACGGCGCCCACGGAGATGAACAAGACGAGACGGGACGGATTTGGTACCCGGAAAGTAAACCAAACCCAGCTAGCGGATATTACCACGTCAGCACTTAGAAAAAGGACTCCTATTTATGAAAATACATACCGAATTTCATGAAACATGAAATGGTTTGAGTTTATTTTACTAATGAATTAATTTGTATGGTTTTAAGAGGGGTTTTTTTTACCAACGGCTGCAGACAATTGGCAAAAGAACGGTCCCCAAGACCATCCAGAACGATCCCAGGCTCCAAATAAGGCGAAATGAACGTGTGGGATGAGTTTGAAGCCCAAAAGTGCGAGTTGGTTCACACAAGAGAGGAAAAGGAAGCTGGTACAGTGTTTAGGGATCGTTGCGGTGGCGAGTTTGTGCAAAACCAAGGCAATGTTGAGGAAAGCGAACATTACTGAAGTAATAATACTGTCTTTAGCATTCCTTGATCCCTCTAGAAGGGAAAATTATAAGGTTATAGTAGACATACTTAGGAAAATGGCGAGAACAGCTGCTCCGTAAAACCAAATGGGAGGCAATGGTGCGAAACTAAACCAGTGCGAATGAACCAAGTAAATCACGTCGGTTTGAGTTTTGTCGGGTAGTCGCGCACTGGGTCGGTTTGGCCAATCATCGGTCCATTCCGACTCCATTGCGGTGAATTTGAACGTCGTTTGTAAGCTGGCTCGTCGTCGAGCTCGCTCAGTAGACTGAGAGAGAATCTCAAGTTCCGAGTATTGAAAGCACAATTAAAGAGACATCGAGGAGGAGAAAGGAAAGCTTGTTTGCGGTTAATCCAATTACGGAAAGAGAGTATAGGGATTCATTTCCTTTTTCCTTCAATAGGTAGAATTGCCATGGACTGTATTAGCTTTAAGCTTCTTATGCTGGCTAAGCTTTGTTTTCTTAGATTGACTTGGTTATTTTCATAGCTAACAGCTTTTGATTTGGTATCGCTTCAGCTTGATCTTCCTGCGCTCATGGTTGATTTATTTTGAGAGTATGTGATTTATTTTGTATTAATTATTTAATTAACGAAACTACATGGCACTCTCTACAACAACTTCTTAAAATGGTATTTTGCCCTGTAATAAATTGCGGATCAATCGTTTTGACTTGACCGCCAAACGCGATGTGTTTTACACATTCATAAGAATTTCAGTGAACTAATTAGACAGAATTAAAACTCGTACATATCACGCTTTCATATCCATCACGTTCTATCATTCTGAATAATGGCAAAAGCAGACTGACTCTTCAAATAATAGTAAATAATAATTTCACACAGTCATAACTACGTTATAGATCGGGGTTTCATTGATTCACAGGTTGCATATAAGCTCATGTTTCAAAATATTACGATCATGGGTTTGACAGTATTCGGAGCAATAGGCAGCTTGCTTGCAATCGGGACAAATAATAGGGGCCTTCTCTTCACCGCAAGACTGGCATGGGCGTTCACTAGGAGCCGCTTTGCGTAAGATGAGCGATTTAGGATAGTCAACGTGAATCATGGGTCCTCGATAAAACGTGCATGTAGTCAAGTATGGCTGCCGAATGGAAACTTTGTCGCCGAACTTGATCCTCTGGTCGCCTTCTGCATTGCAACAGAAACCAAGTATGACATCTCCTCTAGTGTCTTCTAAAACAAAAGCAACACCAAATGCTGACAATTTTGCCGGGTTGTCAATAATAGTACCGTCAATGACGTAACCTGCATAAAGTTTATCCACCGTAGGATTCATTTCCGATATTGTGATAGATGTTAAGCCATCGGGATCACAAGGAGCACATTGTACGCCACGGGGGGGGAAATAAGCTCGATTAAGCTTAGCTGGATCCGATTTAATGAAATCGAAAATGAAATCGAAAATGAAATCTCGATGCTCAATTATAGCCTGCACTCGAACTGGATCCGTCAGTCTATGTGACTTATGCAGTTTTGTGCTATGCAAGGATTTCAAAGAAAAACTCCTTTTCTCTTCAACTTTTTTCTCCGTCATTTCAAAGTACGCCCTAATCAAGTTCTTAACTGCGGAACGTTCTTCATAAGGAAGGAAACAAGGCAGCAATTGCTTCTCACTCTCCAATCCTTTCTCATAGTAGGTTCTTACCATGTCGTCGATTGGCCAAATGCATCTCTTCAAATTTTCTTCCAGAGTGATTTTTGCCATCCGGTAGTACGCTTCTGGGACAAACATATGATCTTCAGGAGCACGGTCAACAAATACCTGGAAGCAATCTATCACGTTCTCTATGTCTGCATGTTTTTCGCCAAAGACAAATCTTGTCATAACAGCTTTGGCGAACATAAGTACCAAGTTCTCTGGAAACAAATCCAAACCCTTTTGCGCTTGTTTTATGCCTTCATCGTAATGCCCGTGATCGTAAAGCACGATGACTAAAATCTCGTAGAAAATCGAATCATCCTTGTACATACGTATGCACTTTTCAAGGAACTTGACGTTTTCTTCAGGGGAAGCACTTTGTAATCGTGCGTAGCATATTCTCGCGTAACGATCCATTTCGCAAATTTGATCTTTCAGTTCGGATAGCTTTTTCTTCACAATGTCCCCCAGTATAGTAAAATGTTCTGTCTTCTGAATCACGGAAACGTAAAACGCTGTCTCAACGCATAGGGCAAATTCTTTAATTATAGTATCACCAATTGTAGCGTCTGGGGATTCTTCATAACTACATAGCCCATTTACTGCTGACTCAATATGTTCAATTGCTTTGCGGACCTGTTGCCCATTAACTTGACCTTGCGAAGCGTATTCTTTTGTTTCGTTATATGTGTTTGTTTCGCGCTTATAAAAGCTAAGCACATTTTTTGGAGACAAGACACTTACTCGCCAACAAGTATTGAAGTACAAGAATCTCTCCATTCTGTCTTTATCACAGAAGAGGCCGTACGAAGGAAGATCCTTTTCCTGCTCCCATTCTAAAGCATCGGCTATGTCTAAACTTATTTTTTCTTCTCGTTCTTTGCATTCGGCCTCGAATTCTTGTTGAAATGAGATTGTTTGGATTTCCCCTCCTTCAACGGCAAACTCGAACCATTTCCGTGCTTGTTCAACGTCGTGTATCCACAGATAATAAGAAGCTAATGCTAGCATTGCAGGTGCATGTTTGCGTTGAGCTGCCAGTTTCAAGTATTGTCCAACTTTTACCATGTTTATTTCAGGAATTATCATGTCGGTCATATACATGGCAGCGCGATTGTAGGCAGACGGACCGAACCCCAGGTCAGCAGCGCGCTCGTACCAAGATACAGCCTGTATAGAAGAAGTTTGAATTTAGTGGCTAATTCTTTCACATCATCTTTCACATCGCGAAGCATATTCTAAATGCTATTTGGGAACTACTCTTACTGTTTTCCCTAACTTCGTTAAAGAATGCATTATACGCACAAAAAATTGTTATTGGAACGTTATATATTCATTGATATAGGAAAGAATTCGTTATTACCGTAGGAACGCTCTTCTCGACACCCACACCTTCATAGTACATCATTGCAGTACAATGCATGGCAGGAAGGACGCCCTCGTTTTCCAGACCATTTAAGATTTCCGGCATGTTAGCGGCTTTCTGGAACAGTTGGAACGCCCTACGATAATCCTTCTTAACCCCTAGCCCCTTTTGGGTTAAACGTGCCAGTACGTAGATTGCTCGAGCTTTTCCTTCGTCCGCAGCTTTAGTAAAGTGGTTCGCTACCGCTTCAAAATCTACGACGATATCTATTCCAAAGCGATACCAAGTGTCTTCTACTTCAATTCCCATCTTCTTCAGTTTGCCTACAAATTCCTCTTGTAACTCTTCAGTAATCTTTTCCTTCCGATTTTGGATGACTTTTTCCAGCATCAAGTCAATGCTCAGCGGATGCTCATGCAAAGTATCTATTGTCCACCCAGTTCTCAGCGGATTCTCATCCGAAGTATCCATATTTTCTTTTTGTTGTTGACTATTCTTATGCTCCTGTTTTTGATTTTGGCCAGGTTCCTGACGACGTTCGCCTCTTCGTGTACGTTTTTTAAACACCATAATAAATTTCGGTTTTCGTGCAAGTTCCTTCCGACAGTCGTCTCTTCGTGTCCTTATAATCTCCCTAGACGGATCCCAGCTCAAAGCTTCGTCATAGGCTTCAATAGCCTCCTCGTAATTCTCCAACAGCTTGTATGCATCACCTAAACGCCAATGAGCTTCAATCCACACGGGATGCAAACGGGCCGCTATTGTCGCGCCGCGCACAGCACGCTCTGCGAAATCCTTCCGTTTCTTGTTTTGCTCCTCTTTCGCCATCTGGACGAAGGCCGCAGAAAGATAGCAGAACAGAACGCCCCGGTCGGCTTCCGTAAGCGAGACAACATCGAGAGCGTTTTCAAATTTCTCAATAGCTTGCGCATAAGCTGCGCTCCTGAACGCTGCGTTGCCTTCTTCTATTAATTTGTCTGCTTCGGCGTTCGAAACGCGCGGGGAAAAAACGGAAGAGGAATCGGAAGCGCGGAACATGATTGTCTCCCTAATCTGAGCCATCCGTTTTTCAGGGACATTTAGGAACCACAGACAGTCAGTCAGAGTTTGCCACGTGTCGACGAAATCTTCTTCAGGGATATTCTTGGAATGGTGATGTGCTAAAGCGTTTCTTATCTTAACTGCGGCTTCCATCCCCTCTTGTTCTTCGTCCGAACCCCATCCCCCCCATCCCCCGCGTAACGACCGTAAGACATGGGAAACGGCGGTCAGATCCCAATTCTCAATGTCTCCTTTGTCGATTTTATTTCGCACAGAACCGCTGGCACTTTCGTACTGGTTCTCTCCAATAAAACGCTTAAGGTATTCTACCGACGCGGCTGAGCCGTCCCATTCGTGGCCACGCCACTTCAATTTATCCAGTAACAATTTCCGACGCTCTTGTGTTACGTAGTGAACGAGAAGGGTCAACTTAAACCAATTTTTGATGTCGTCCATCGGTATTTCCATTTTTTATCGTTTTGTTTGCTAAACGTTTTGTTTCGAACTTGATAGCTGTACTTGTAGTGGATCAATGAACTTATTAGCAGCCCAGCAGGCAGTAAACAAACAAACACGAGGCCGGGTGCGGTCTTCCCAGTATTGCTAACGATTTTGTCCGAGTCTGCAAACCGAAGCAACCTGAAAAACAAACCAAAATAAACCACCGGTCTTCCAAAAGAAACCAAAAACAATCAATTTTTTAAAAAGTTCGAAAAGTTAAAAAGTTCTAACGCAATTACTTCACTCAATTAATTGTGGAAAACTTCTGCGATACCACTGCGACCTATTTTCCTATTAAATTAATGTTGGGAAAAATCTTCAGTATTAAAATTATATACTCATTGTTAAGCAACATAGAATACAAATCCCGAGTCAATAATACAACGTTTGATTAAGTTATTTTATTGCCACAACGAAATCATTAGTTTTGGGAATGGAAACCCATATATGAATTTGCTTTTGGCATGTGTGCAAAGAGATTAAAAGTCCTCGTACGTCGGGCTATAATGGAAAGTATCTACCTGAGCTTTTTTAACTTGGTCCTTTTTAGATACAGCGGTACTGCTTTAAGGCTGATACAGATACAGGCTTTAAGGATAACTGCTTCTGACCGCTGGTCTTGCTAGTGTTTCTTGCTGTGCAAGTCTTTTGGTGTTTTGCTCTAAAGAACTTATGTGGGCTTTTAAGTTTGAATGGCACAAAATACAAAACGTATTAACCTCCCAAAAAAGGACTAACACTGCCCTCTTACCTTATCACACGAACTTTAAATGACTTTAATAATTAACGAGAAAATGGCACTAAAGTATAACCCTATAATGCAGAAAAATATCTGTACAACTATCTTCAAATCGCTTTTGGTCGTTTTCGCTCTGCATAACAATCTGGATCTGCTCCTGTTTAACCGTGAAGGAATGTTCAATAGGCTATCGCACAATGATGCAAGAACGTGCAATGCAAAAGCATTATTGCATCATTACATTATAGGTGCAATATTCTGCAGCCTGTCAAGTTTTGTTCATACTTAATTCATACTATTTGTTTTCAATTTTCATTTGAAAAGAACACAATTAAATACGAACAAAACTTGACACAATTAAGTACGAACAAAACTTGACAGGCAGAATGCACCGCGAGATAACCCATAATAAAGAAGAAACCAATAACAAGTGAATTTTTTGTTTTAAAACTAAGAGTACTTACTTGTGATGGATCTAACTACACAGGTTTTGATTGCCGATGGATGCTTGTATTATGGATAATGCTCAGGTTAATTCACGCGCTATGTTGGACTTCCTTTCTCCTTAGCTCCCTCCACTTGTTCTTGTTTATTCGCAATCCCCCTCCAAGGTCCGGTACCGCGATTGGCAATGTTGGTATCACTCAGGTACAAGGGTCATATTAAATACTGAAACACAAGTCATTACACTTACTAACAACAAAACGGATGTTTTTTTGTTTTAAAATTAAGAGTACTTACTAACACAAAACGGATGTTAAAAATTACAGAAGAAGCATATGCGCCAAACAATAACTACGTTTTAGAGCACTGGCTAGCCGGAACCCTTCTTGTTTACTATAAAACCATGACTAAACTAAAAGCTAAACTTGCGTCAAAGCGTGTTCAGCCACTGTTGCCAAGTTTTTAAAATGCTCGCCAAATTTACATTTCAAGTCGCCAATGTCTCGCCATTAATAAGTGATTACGAGTCGCCAAAGTCGCCGTTATTCCACTTCAATAAATATCATCTATGCTGCTTTTTAGACACCTCCTACAGAACTCGCTTTTATGCGAGTTGCTGCTTTTTTTTTTAGCTCTGACAACAGCTTATTATGGTCAGGCTGTATCTTAACGTCCGGTAACAGGTGATATTTATCGGTGCTTTCTTATTAGTCGTAATTAACCCCAATTGGCAAATCTCATAGTCGCCTTTCAAGCTCAACGTGAGTATTATTTCAATGTAGAGTACTGTAGTACACTATCTTTAGTTTAGCACGTAGACGTAATATTATAGAAAGTTACTTGAGAAAAGGAACACAATTTATTTTTTATATTTTCGAACGAATTTTGGAATTCTAAAATGAAGAAACCCAACCCAGCAGAGATTAAAATAAAAATAGGATCGGTACTATAACTATAGTCTCTAACAAGCGTTAGGTTAGAATTCCATCTTCGGAGAGAAGCTTCGATTTGTTCAAGGCCAAAAGAAAGCCTCCAGCTAATCAGAAACAGAAAGTGTGCTGTGGAGGAGGTTCATCTGCTTCTGCTTTCACAGCACACAAGTCACACCAACGCAACAGCATACTCAAACCCATCGAATCCATATAAGGTATAAGGTAGAAAAGCAAAAGAAAGTCAGTTAGACCGTTGTTTACCTTCACAGTGTATTGTTGTACCATTTATACCATCCCTACTTTTATAGTTTAAGTTAGATTAAATAAACCAAGTTTGAGTCCATGGGCCAGGGCCAGTTTCGTAAGAATACAATTGTACAAAACTATTTTATTAAATTTTAAATTTTAAAAAATGTTATTTTCTATGTCTAGGTTCGTTTTCTTCCACGAAAATGGCGGTTTCCATCAGTGACATTTGCGAAAACACGAAATTGGCTCGTGAAGCAGCATTACTGGGCAATTATGATACTGCCGGCGTTTATTACCAGGGAGTGGTCCAGCAAATCCATCGGTTATTGCCCAGTTTGACTGACCCCTCCCATAAATCCAAATGGCTTACCGTAATTCACCAACCCCAACCAAAACCATTCTTTATTTTGAAAAGTTAATTTGCTTCATTTTATTGCTTCATTCTTTTCAGGTCCAGCAACAAGTGGCCCACGAGTTTGAGCAGTTACGAGGCATCCAAAACACGTTAAACTTGTTTAAATCCGACCACTCTGAGCGTGCTGTTAGTAAGCTAACTTTCTTTATGCTTTATTTGGATTTTGAATAGAAATCCGGTCGTTTTTACGATGAAAACGTGTTGGTTCAGGCTCCTCGATGAGAAGTATGTCAATGGATGACCCTAATCATGACCCAGATGTATGGGGACCTCAGCAACCAAGGGATCCGGATGTTTGGCCTTGTCCTACGCCAGCTGATCACAAGTAATGGAACTTTTCTTCCTAGATTTAGCCGTTTTTAGTATTCTTACAATTATTCAAATTTTTTCATGTATTTTTGGGTTGCTTTATGAAGGCCGGGACCACCAGTACGTCCATCGCGACCTGTTAAGAAGCCGGAATTGAACAGTAAAGCCACAGGTGCAGGCAGAGGAGCTAGCAAAGCCGGAGCTGCGCAGTCAAACGTGCGTAAACCTGGTAGTTCAGCTGCAGAGGTCAAATCTCACAAGTTTTCCGTCAAAGAGGACAGAAAAAGCGGCAAAAAGGACGATAAGAAAGACGATAAAGTAAGCAAGACGATAAATCTGCTCATTTCAAGGTTTCTGTTTCGAGTTAATGGGATCTACTCTGGATTTCTGTAGGAAAAGGAAGAGAAAGTCGTGGAAGAAGAGAAAGAAGACCGTCGATTCGAAGGATCCAGCGTAGATCGCGATTTAATTGACTTGCTAGGTATGTAATTACGTTGGGAGATGTAAATGAATGATTTTTTATTTATTTTTCGGTTTTAGAGCGAGATATTGTCCAAAAAGACCCTAATGTTCGTTGGGACGATATTGCGGACTTGACTGAAGCCAAAAGATTGTTGGAAGAAGCTGTCGTATTGCCTATGTGGATGCCCGAGTTCTTTAAAGTAACTAATCTTGATTAAAAAGCTTAAAAAAGAAGAGGAAGAAAATAAAGATGGACAAGTTAGGAAAGAAAGCCTGGCAAATTCAAGTTTTCCATTGTAATAGGGAATTCGAAGACCCTGGAAAGGAGTTTTGATGGTAGGGCCGCCTGGTACTGGCAAAACCATGTTGGCTAAAGCGGTGGCGACGGAATGTGGAACCACGTTTTTCAACGTTTCGTCTTCTACGCTAACTTCCAAGTATCGTGGCGAATCTGAGAAGTTGGTGCGACTGCTGTTTGAAATGGTATATATTTGCCTTGGAAATGGAGAAAAAAGAGTCATTTATGTTGATTTTATGTATTTTTTACCGACCTTAGGCGAGATTTTATGCGCCTAGCACGATTTTCATTGACGAAATTGACTCCCTGTGTTCGCGTCGAGGATCAGAATCGGAGCATGAAGCGTCTCGGCGTGTCAAATCCGAATTGTTGGTCCAAATGGACGGCATATCGTCCCAGAAGTAAAATTGCTTGCATGAGTGGCTTTTAAGCTCGTAAACTTCATACTATTGGCTTATGGAAAACTTGTTTGCTTTTCAGTGAGGATCCAAGTAAAGTTGTGATGGTGTTGGCAGCCACGAATTTTCCTTGGGATATCGATGAAGCTCTAAGACGCCGTTTGGAAAAGCGTATTTACATTCCCTTGCCTAACAGTAAGTTTTTTATCTAGTTAAATAGGTTTACTATTAATTAATTAATTATTTATATAAATTTATTATTATTTTACTAATTATTTATATAAATTTATTATTAGTTTACTCATTATTTGTATAAATTTATTATTATTTTACTAATTATTTATATAAGTTTATTATTATTTTACTAATTATTTGCATAAATTTATTATTATATTACTAATTATTTATATAAGTTTATTATTATTTTACTAATTATTTATATAAATTTATTATTATTTTACTAATTATTTATACAAGTTTGTAATCGAATTGAATTGTTTTCCCATTGTTTCCAGTGGAAGGACGTTTGGCGTTATTGAGGATTAATTTGCGAGAAGTTACGTGTACCGATAACGTGGATTTGGAAGACGTGGCTTCCAAGTTGGATGGCTATTCAGGAGCGGATATTACCAATGTTTGCCGGTAGCTAGATACCTTTAAAACGGATTTAAAACGGATTTAAAACGAATTCTGCTTTTAAATTCCTTTTCTTTAAATTTCTTTAAAACCAGTTTTTCATGTATGTGTTGATAGGGACGCGTCTATGATGTCAATGCGACGAAGAATTACTGGCCTGAAACCCGATCAGATTAAACTACTGCCCAAAGAAGAACTCGATCTACCAGTAACAGCGGAAGATTTCTTCGAGTCGGTTGAAAAGTGCAATAAGAGTGTCTCCCAAGAGGACTTGGACCGCTACGAGAGATGGATGCGAGAATTCGGGTCTTCTTAATACCATTGCGTTGCTTCAATCATTCACTGTTGCCCTGAACATTCTAATATTCCCATGATCACGTGTTTCTATTTCAAGAAATGGACACAAGTTTTTTTTATACACTTCAGATAAACATTTGTATTTCCAATAAACTTGAGGCATATACTTTCTTTAACAAAATTGCGTTGTTTTATATCAGTTCAAAGTTCCTGAGCGACAATAGAAGAGAAATAGGGAGAAAAACACAGATATTACGTATTTGGAGGCAAATCTTGGGTTACCAAACGTTTTAAACAGACCAAGTGCACCACTTGGTTACTGGCTCGCCATTTGTTGAATACACGAACATGATACCTGGATTTAAGCATATGTTTTAGGGGTTAATTCTAGTATAGCTGAGGTTTTGTTCCAAGTTTTTCAGCTCACCTTACGGTCACACTAATCCAAAGGCTGTAGACGCTTAATAGGAAAACGCTGAGTGCAATTAGTCCTGCAGCTTCCCAAGTAGCTCCTGCTTTTTGCAAGTAATTAACAGCGCCTAAGCCGCACAAGCAAGCAGAAACCAGAGCTAGTGGTGTTAAAAGGCAAAAGCACACGGAATCGCCCAGCAGATTACGCAAATCGCGCGGCGTTTCAGGGGTTAAGAACCACTAAACGGCGAGTTGTTTGAAATGGTCAACATCTTTTGAAAAGAGGGTCTAGTTACGTGGTAGGCTGGTTGGGGACAGCGCGTTATAGAATACTTAAAACGACACAGCTCACAGATATCAGAGTTGACTGAAGAGAGCCATTTCTCGATACACGACGCGTGCACCAATCCCATGGTGCCTGAGCAATTGCAAGGGGAAATCAAGGCTTCTTTAGTATCTACTGTGGAATATATAGATCCGTTTGGAGCTTGTACAAAAATTCTGTGAATTCTAAAGAACTTGACACTAGAAAGCAGGGTTAAAATTGAGATCTTAGCCTATGTGAAGGGTGTTCAATGCCTCGGGCTGCAGCTCCGAATTACGGTCACGAATTATACTGGTTTGTTATTCCTTGAGTATCCGTGTGATATTTATGAAAAAAATAAGAGGATAGGCAGTGCACCTTGAGCAGCCTTTGATGTAGAAAAGTAATGGGTTTGTGTTTACTTACCATCGTGGCAAATCCTGCAGAATGGGCCCGGACTGCTTGACGTGCTTGAGGGATTGGCTACTGCCTGATTAGGTGGCTACAGCAAGATAGCGGGGAATTACTAGCTAGATTTTAGGTTTAGTGTCTTAATTAGAGCTTACAGTCCTGTTAGTTGTGGAGGCGTTCGGAAGAATAGCGTTGGGAGAAGACGAGAAACCCTCGATGCAGCATTTGGGGACGTCATTTAACGTTTTCGGGGGTCGAGTTTTGGAAATCGGAGTTCTCAGAGGCGTGGTTTCACTTATTAGTCCTGAATGCCAAGAGTTCAGGCTCGAATTACTTGACGAAAGGTCTTCATGCTCACTTGACATACTCAAAGTTGGCTTATACACTTATTCCGAATAAAACTGATAGCTCAAGACGCGGTTAACATGACTCTAAAGCAACTTTCTGGACTCTTGTGTGTTTTTGACTCCTTGTTGATCAACTGGTTAAGACTGAGTCCACGAAGCAAACCTGTTGACCTGACCTTTTTCCATTTTGTCTTCCACATGTCGAAAAATCGTATTGACTTGGTATCGCGAATCCTTTGAAAATCGAATAATCGAATAAAATGCTCAATAAATATTCCTTATCTTTCTGAATATTCTTAATAATAAAAAGCTTGTCTTTCTTAATATTATAAAGATACTTTAAATGGACAAAACGAGAGGAAAAATCCTAAAATGCGTGCATTCCCAGCAAAATGTTTCCCTTATCCTTATCTGCATCCTTGATTGGGCTCATAAACCAGTGACGTACGTCACACCAACTCGCAATACCATTTCCGCTTGGGTGCACCCACTGTAAACCATAACTAAGCTTAACCCCAATTCAAAATAGCAGAAAGGACACCGCGAGATTTCTTGCGCACCAAATTTTCAAATCTCCCATCAGAATATTCTAAGCAGCGGATTGGTCGCTAGGGAGAGAAGGTGGAGCAACCCAAGGAGCAAACAATACAAACATTCGCATAGCTGTCGTCGCGTCAGTTTGAAGCAATCTGTGGTGAAGAGTAGACGAAAACATCCTTATCTTATGACGCTCCGTTCTTAATTATATTGCCTGAATCCTTAAAAATTAGTACGGTAAAATCTGTCAGTAAGGTGCTGTGCAAATTGCGCTTGTGTGAGGGGCAAAAAAATGCCCTCCCGTTAAATGACCCCGTTTCTTGGAACGTGAGACGTGCTTCTCCGTATTTGCCATCCTAGTTTGCTCCTTTGTTTATTCTGCGAAAAGTGACCGGAAAAGGGAGTGGGATTGAGTTAGAACACATTGATTAAGCTGTGAGGTTGTGAGCTGTAAATTGCAAGAATGGGAGAAGACGTCAAAGGTGAGTCACAAATTTCATTGTTAGCCACAACCCAAGTTTCATTGTTGTCGTTTTGTAAATACCTAACGCCATTTTAATTCCTTTGGTCTAGCAAAAAGTTCTTCATGGCTTAACATGCTCAGTTGTCATTCGCTTTTGGTTGCTTTTAGTGTCACGATGGAGTGGTTTTGCCGGTTCGTAATGAGAGTTTCCGCTCGTCAATTTTCCCTTTTTGGGCGGCCGTTGTTGCGTTTGAACAAACTTTAGATGTTTGCTTTCCAGCGGGACAGTCTGGAGCCACAAGCTTTTTGCCGCCCGCCTTATCGATTTTCTTTACAAGCGCTGTTAGATTACTTCGCCGAGTTTTTCCACATCATTAATCCCCAGAATTTCTCGTCTTTTTCTTTCCTAGGTCCTCGAGAATTTGACCCGGATTTCCGTGGGCCTGTCAAAAACCGTTCCTGTACGGATGTTCTCTGCTTGCTGCTCTTCATAGCTTTCCTCGTCGGATGGGGCATTGTTGGGTACTTTGGTAAGTTCAAAGACATTGAATAAAGACAACTAAAATGTAAAAAAATCGTTAATGAGGTTTATTAATGAGGTTGATCTTGTTTTTTTCGTTTCTAGCATTCACATTGGGCAATCCAGAGCAATTAGTGCATCCTACGGATAGCGAAGGACGAATTTGTGGTAAAGACCCAGCGCTGAAAGACAAACCCTTCTTATTCTTCTTCGATTTGACTCGTTGCGCCAGTCCGAGTGTTGTTTTACATGGCTGTCCTACTCCACAGGTGAAATAACGCCCTAGAAAAAAAAAATCTAAAAAGAAACACACGCTCAGTCACACTAATCATCTCGTTTTCCTAATTAAAGTCATGTGATATGTTTAAAATTAATGTGATGTGTTCATTGGGTTACTTTTCTACCAAGGTTTGCGTGGCCAACTGCCCCAATGAGACTTTCGTGGCAATTCCAGGAGGCGACGAGGCTCTCATGAAGCAAAAGATGATTTGCAAACCGGGAACGCCTCTGAATTCGCTCTCAGTGCTGGATTTAGTTACAGAAGGCTATTGCGCGCCGTGGTACATCAAAAGTGTACCATGTAAGTCCCATTTCGTTTCATTAAGAGCATTGAGTTTCATTAGGACTTGTTGACTTTTGTTTCGAGAACTTTTTTTGTTTATAATTTTCGGTTCGCGACTTATTTTTTGCCTTATTTCGGTTGTGCATGGTTAAAAAGTACTGGGAAGGTGTTTGCCCAACGCAGCCCGGTTTCTTAACGGCATGTTAGCGAACGATCTTAACGTCGTTTTGGAATACCAACTCAATCGAACTGACAAAAACACCATTTCCCAAAAATTGCTCCAATCGGCATCCAAGCTGCTCGCCGAAATAGGCCACTTTAAACAGGTTAGGATTTGCAGCAGAAAATCGCTTCCTGATTTTTATGAAAGAAAAAGCTTTTGAAGAGGATTGGGTAATTAAAGTACTCGTCAAATCTTCTTTTGTTACTTCTAAACTAGCTTCAGTCTTAGTTTCTTATTTCGGAGTTTTTTTGGTTTTTGAAAACTTTTTAGTTTTTGAAAAGTAGTGACTTTTGGAACGTATTGTTACCCAATTCTTGACTTAATTTTCCGTTTTCGCAGAGTAGTAATATGTAGCTTGATCGCATGGAAATTGCTGCTGCATGAGTGAAGCTTTAGAAAAAAACAATTTAACCCCTGAGAGAGAAACCATTAGAGCGTTTTTTCTCCCTGATTGGCTTTTATTTTTTAACCCATTTTTCTGATTGGCTTTTTGGCTTTTGTGTTGTTACAAAAAAAAAACTAGTTTCCGGAAGATGCATTCCCAAAGTCCCCACCGATGACTTAAACGCCACTCTCATCAGTGGCAGCAAAATGGTTGTCCCTGGACAGAATGTCACAGTGGGCGATCTGGTCAAAGGATCCAAGTTTTTAGCCAAATTAACCAGCGCAACTCAGGTAAAAAAAAAAAAAAAAAAAAAAAAATCACAATTATCGCATTCGGCGCTTTTTTCCCTTAACACTGACGCACTATATAGCACAACTTTGGACTTGAAGAACTTTGCTTTCCCTTCAAAAGTGTTTTTTTTTTTTTATTTTTGGGCCATATTTTTTTTTTAATTTCTTGTCTTAATGAGTCTGATTACTCCGTTTTTTCTTTTAAGTTACAATTGTAAGGTGGAGTAAGGTTTTTTTTTTGCTTCTAAGTTGAGAATTTCGATATTAGACGCTTTAATTTTAGTACTCGGTAATTAAGAAATAATAGTTATTTTTTTATTTCTTAGTTTTTCTTTATTGTAGTAATTGTTATTATTTCTTTGTTTTTTAATTTGGAGTAATTTTCTTAAGAGGTTCAGACGAACATTATCAAAATAAAGATAATGTTCAAACGAACATTATCTTATCTAGAGTGATGAATCATAATTAATTTTCGGTATTTTTTTAATGTAAATAAGGAATTGCTAATGAGTCTAAGGAAGATACGATCTTTAGGCAGGGTTATTTTCGCGTCTGATTGACCCACCTTACTCCATCTTGATGAAGGGTTTGGACTTTTAATTAGTAACTGACTAATTATAGGTGGTGGAGCGAGTGTTCCAAGATTTTAACACGGCTTGGTGGGTTATTCTGCTGGGATTGGTGATTGCGGCGTTCACGTCCTTGATTTGGATCCTCCTCATGCGACTCATCGCAGGAGTCATGGTTTGGACCTCGATTGTTGCCGTAATAGGTCTTCTAAGCTTCGGTAAGACTTGAAAAATGGATGCAAATCGATTGATTATTCCTAATTCACCTTATTTTGTTTATTTCAGGTTGCTATTACTGTTATGCTCGTTACGACGAGCTGAAAAACGTCGTGGGTGCCAATATGAGCATTACCGAACTCGAATTCACGACCAACATGACAGATTACTTGGCCTTAAAAGACACCTGGCTGATTTTTCTCGTCATTATCGCTATAACGCTCCTTATTATCTTACTGACGCTCATATTTCTGCGGAATCGCATCGTGCTAGCGATCGCCCTTATCGAACAGGGCAGCAAGTAACGCCGAAACATGCTAAACCTCTTTAACCATGTGGGATTTGATGTAATTTTGATCTTTTATGTTTTTCCTCGTTTTTTAGGGCGGTGGGGAACATAATGAGCTCGCTCTTTTTCCCGTTGATTCCTTGGCTCATGCAATTCCTCGTTTTGGCGTATTTTATCGCTGTGGCGGTCTATCTGGCCTCGACGGGCAACGCGACGTACAAAGTCACCGGTTTAAACGAGACAAACTGCACTTGTCCGCCTTATGACGTAATAACTCCTAAATGCATGGATTTTTGGTTTAAGTTTGTTATTTTTGGCTGAACTATCGTTCATTAGGACGGAATGCTGTGTCTACCCACCATTTTCAACACGACCTGCGAATGTCCGGGTGTCCAGTGCCAGTTTTTCGAGTACGGAGGCAACTCGCATTTGTACCGGCTGCAGATTTATAATCTTTTTGGACTCTTTTGGGGACTGTTCTTCGTTTCCGCGCTTGGGGAGATGGTCTTGGCGGGAGCTTTTGCGTCCTGGTACTGGGCTTTCCACAAACCCAAAGATGTGCCCTCCTATGCCGTCACCGAGAGCTTTTATCGAACGATTAGGTGAGCTTTTCTTGGACATGGAGACGAAAAATGGGTTATTCGTTTTTCGTTTGAAATTAGGTACCATACCGGGACATTGGCGTTTGGATCTTTGATTATATCCGTCCTGCGCTTCATCCGAGTCATGCTGGAATATCTGGACCGCAAAGTGAAGGAACACGCGGATAATGTCGTGAGCAAGATCATCATGTGCTGCTGCAAATGCTGTTTTTGGTGTTTGGAACGCTTTATGCGCTTCTTGAACCGCAATGCCTACGTCATGACGGCCATTTACGGCTCCAATTTCTGCGTCTCGGCCAAAGACGCGTTTTTCTTGTTGCTGCGCAATGTGGCTCGCGTAGTTATACTCGACAAGGTGATTTTTTGGAATTTTTTAGCTTAATTTCTAAATTATTTGTTATCTTGGAATGGATAGGTCACGGATTTCTTGCTATTTATTGGGAGAATGGTGGTTGTGGGCAGCATAGGCGTGGCCTCTTTCTATGTCTTTTCGGGACGTATCGAATATCTGAACGATAAAATGCCCGTTTTTAATTACCACTTGGTGCCGGTAATTACGGTCACGCTAGGAGCCTATTTTATCGCGGGAGTATTTTTCAACGTGTACTCCATGGCAGTCGATACCATCTTTCTATGCTTTCGTACGTAGAAATAGTTTTTAGAAAGAAAGAAACGTCTTAGAAACTCTCGTCTAATTGTATTTTTTTTTTTTTTTGCTTATTTTTAGTGGAGGATTGTGAACGGAATGATGGAACACCAGAAAAGCCTTATTTTATGTCCAAGGACTTGATGAAACTTCTAGGCAAGAAGAACAAGTTCACCGAATAGTGTTTTTTCACTTAACTTCGAATTAATTCGTACAATTTTGGAGGCTCTGACTAAGCTTTCACGCCATTTCTTGAATTTTTTTATTATGTACTAACCATTGGGACCTTTTTCTTAGCTGTGCTGAAGAGAACCGTACTTAGGTCTCATTGCGCTTAACAAACATGTTGGCGCCAAGCTATTTACACGACTGACATCCGCCATTTTTCTTACCTGCCAAAGCAACAACAGGTATTCACTTTGGTCACTAATTGTTCTGTGATTTTGAGGCCGTTCGCTATCCAAGTTCAAAGGATGTTTGTTTCTAAGTAGTTGAATCCTTTTTGGCATAGCTATGGACGTATTTTTGCCCTGTTTGTTAGACTGAATCCTTTGCCATAGCTATGGACGTATTTTTGCCCTGTTTGTTAGACTTAGTACACTCAATGAAATCGAGAAAGTTGAATTTATAGTGGTTTTCAGGGTATATAATTTCAGTTTTTGAATTTGGCGCGCGGGGAGTTCGTATCCCGGTTCCCGCTGGTAGCGGTATTTGTACCCTTCGCGGTTCACGCGGGTCGAATAACCGCCTATCAAAATGGCGGCTGTTGAGTGTCGTTGTTTTGTGTGGGGAGTTTACTAATAGAACTTGTGCATTTACAGCTAGTTTTACGTGTCAAATAGCACGCTTATCGCCTGCACATATACGTAAGTTTACCTAATCAACTTGTTAGTCATTCTTGCACAAATCTCTGTATACAGACTGCTAATAAAGGAGAATGAGACGGTGCAGCAACAAACAAGCTTAGAGCGGTTTCATTTAACTCGCTCAATCTTGGCAATTCACATGACTATTGTGCCAAACCTTGACGTGGGTGGCTCCTCGTTTTAGGACCAAAGTAGAACATAACGAGTTTCTAGAAGCTTCAAAACCCCCAGAAATGGTGCAGTTATTTGAAAATTTCGGAATGACGGTTGCGGGTTGGGAAAGCGTTTTTTCCCCCATTTCTGTTGCGTATCCACGTTTCCTGAGAATCTGAGCCATCGACAAAAAAGAAGCAATCACAAGTCCTTACCACATGTTTCATAAAAGACCGCATTCATATCAACACATTGACTAATGCTACAGAAAAAATCTAATAATTTGTTTCGTTTCTCTGTCTAGGAATGGAATTACCTCAAGTGAATTCGTGCCGCCTCTCTTGAAAGAACTAGTACTGTGTAGTGACATCTGGCCGAACCGGACTTTGGAGTGCTCACTAAATTAACTTTGCCAAACAGAAAGAGAAACAAAAAGAAGGAACTGACTGGCCAACTTCCCGCTTAAGCTTTTCCTCCCCGAACCAAAACCAAGAGCCATGGTAAGTAGAAGTTTATTATTCCTAATTCGCTGTCTTGCTCCATTTCCAGTAATTCCACAAGTTGTGGAACTAGTGTGGTTATGAAGCGTTTCCAAGCGTTTTGCCTGTCCTTAAAAGCAGAAACGGCCGAAAATAAGAGAATGAACTCGCAAAGATGAACCAGAAAGCGAGTCTGTTGACTTGCAGACGGCAAATTGAAAACAAAAGGAAAACTGGACAGAATTGGCTGTGTAGTTTATCTAATGGAAAGCATACTAGACAGGAAACTAGGCGGATTTGAGGATTGGGGATTCGCACTGACCTTGGAAGTCCTAATTTGGTCATGAGATCTCTCTGTCTGTGATCTTCCCTAAACATTGTGCGTTTTCCCAGTAAGAAAAACAAAAAACCCTTTTCTTTAGCTGGCTGGGGTCTTTTCCGGACCAGTTTTCTGATCAACTTCAAGTTTTCAGTCACAAGACTTGTGGAAAAGGCGTCTAGACACGAGGACGCTGCAATGTTAAAAGGTAGAATCGCTAGCCAAGGAATCCGCGCGTCATTACGTGCCACCGATGCGGTGCGATAGACCAGTTTGTCAAAGAAACGGATGTGTGTACTCACATCAGTTGATAATTAGAGGCGGGAGGATTCCATTTAGCCTTCATATGAACCTACGCTCTCGTTTACATTTCTCTAGCGCTTTCGGTTGCTTCGTATGCAAGCCGCTCTTACACTCATCAACAATGAAAGTAAACTTCAACACTGAAAGTTAGCGAAAGAGAGCAACAATGAATTAAATCCATTGGTCTAGCATCTATTTCGACCCAATGTTCGTCAACAATGAATTAAAAACAATGAAAATAAGCCTCAACACTGAAAGTTAGCGAAAGAGAGCAACAATGAATTAAATCCATTGGTCTCGCATCTATTTCGACCCAATTTTCGTCAACAATGAATTAAAACCACGCCATCAACAAGGAAAGGCAAGCTTTTTATATTGTTTGCGTTCATATTTTACAGTTAGGGTGAATATTAAACGAGTTTAGAAAGCATTGGGAGCAGGAATATATTTATGAAAAAAAAACCTTTTAGCGTATAGGCCACATAGGCCTGCGGTGCCCCGAGTCCTGGCAACGTATAGGTGGTAGTAACTATTTATAACCGGGTTCTTTCGCACCTAACGGTGCTTCTCTGTCGATTCCATCAATTCCCCGAAAAATGCCATATTTCTTCCCCCGTTTTTTCCCTTTCAAGTTTCCCAGAGAAGAAAAACGCTGCACTTTTCGCTTTTGGCTTCCTAGCCAGTGTTCTGGGGGGAAAAGGATCCAGAACGTGAAAACCTTTTCCCTTGTTAGACACACTACTTAGCTTCCAGTTTCTGCAGACTCGACCACATTCTTCCTGATTTCAATTCTTTTTCTAATTTTTTTAATTTTTTATATTTTTGTGTATTTTTTAAAGAGTAGAAAAAGTAGTTCTTTGCTACGTAAGGCGAATTGGAATGCTCGTAAAGTCTATTCGTAACGATATAAGACATTAAACATTGAAAAAAACGATAAGTTTGATTAGAAATGCATAAAAAATTATCTTCCTGATTTCAGTTTTTTCAAATATTTTTTGTTTTTATAAAGAGTTCAAAAATACTTCTTTGCTACGTAAGGCGAATTGGAATGCTCGTAAAGTCTATTCCTAACGATATAAGCAATTAAACATTGAAAAGAGCGATATGTTTGATTCGAAATGCATAAAAATAATTAAACTAAAATCTTCCTGATTTCAATTTTTTCAAATATTTTTTATTTTTATAAAGAGTTCATAAATACTTCCTTGCTACGTAAGACGAATGGAATGCTCGTAAAGCCTGTGCTAACGCTATAAACAATAAAAAATTGAAAAAAAAGTCGATAAAAGTTTGAATAAAAATGAATAAAAAAATGATTGGGAGGCATTTGACCCAGTTTTCGGGTGGAATTTGTCGGGGAGCTGTCTACATGTGCTAACGTATCAATCTGAGGCATGTTTGTTGCGTTTCTCAGTTTTTTAAGAGGATATTTTTTATCTTGGGCGGTTGGGGTTAATAGGACTTGTCCGTTTAGCTTTTGGGAATCTGTAATTTTTTTTTAACAGAAAATAAGACAGACCGAGGGTCGTTAATGAGCTCAGATGGCATCTGAAAGGTTGTTAGCAACCTGTTGCCGGCTCGATTGTTACGATTTTGGAAGCAGGGCGGCTGTTATCCATCATCCGCAAGGCACTTCGGCCCGCTTTTCCGTTAGTTTAAGCTGCGTTTACACGTGTTATTTAGGGCAAACTGGTTAGTCGCAAGAGGACTGCGGACAAACATTTCTTACTGATTGCTTTACTATCAGACAAGCTTTAGATAGGTCGAAACGTCCTTGGGGACATGATTAGGTGCTATTTTTCAATCCGGAATAGTATAAAACATGGGATTTTCAGGTTGGCTCAGTATTAAGGTCAGATTCACACTCGGGATGTGTCAAGAAAACCGGTTTTAAAGGACCTGGATGACTTAGAAATCCTTGTTTCACCCCATTTTACCACTGGATTAGGTCGCTAGTCGTGAAGGTATCAAACCACGCCCCCTTTTCAGGTTTCCCAGCGTGAAACTGAGGAATTTTTCACGATTTCCCGATTTCCCTGCTTCAAGGCCCATTTCTTGCCGTTTCTTCTTCATTTATTCGGAGGATAATTATGCAAGGGAGAGCGAGGAAGGCTTTTAGAAGAATTAAAACAGGCAGTGGTCTCGATTTGCCTTTATTCTTACCTCTGAATTCGATAAGGCACACACATGGACACATACTCGCACGTGTGAAAGGAAGTGGGATGAAACCTGAGCGTTTTCAAGCTAGTATAGGTTCCCAAAACAAGGAGTAAACAGGCGCAGCCAAATCAAAAGGGCCTTCAAGGTATAAAGTCGGTTCCAGCAACACCAAAAGCGCTGTGGGTGCACAAGTTCGCTGGTGTGTTATTGCCTCGTGGCTTCATTGAGACCTAGAAAGAGCAACACACACTCACACGAGATAATTTGAGCATCTTTCTCTTTCTTCCCGTCTCGCTTGGGATAACTTTTCCAAAAGAGCTGTGGAGCTACCTCACGGAACAGTTTACCTCGCCTTGTAGTTGTTATCTTGGCCTCGTACCTCGTACCGCAAACGTTTACCTCCGAAGATTTCAAATCCCGAGTTTCTGCAGCAGGATTACAGTGTTAAGCATCTTCTCGATATCCAGCGCAAGATGAGTGAAGAAGATGCGTTTCCGTGTCTGGAAGACGACCCGGGGGTGGTTTGAGTGGTTTGGTTTCACAGAAAAGAAAATTAGACTTGTTTTACGACAAGTTCAGTTTGAGAAGTGAGATTGGAGAGAGGAAAGGTACCAGCAACCATGTTTTTGTGTGCTGGAGGCTTTGGACTAGCCCATAAAGACTATGATGACTGGGATGATGGTGATGATGACGTCTTCGTATCCTTCTCCTTGTCCCTGTCCTCAGAGAAATCCTCCAAAATGGGCTCGCTTATGTTTCTGGTGAGTTTGGGTTAGAAAAACGAGACTTTAACAGCATTTATTTCGGGCCTTCTCTTAGCTTTTCATCATCAAGACGATCGAGACTCGTGAGATGCGTGAATTCAACTATTCAACTCGATGATCGATTAGTTAAGGGAGAATTTCACTGTTGTTTCAGCTTTTTAGCGTGGTAGTGAGTGTTCCGCACTAGAGACGAAAAGGGCTATTTTTTGTGAATAAATTCAAGTCCTATGTAACATTCATTCTTGGGCAACAGTGAAATTCTCCCTTAACGAATTTTCGCTTAAGCTAACCGATCCGGCCCCCGTCCTCGGTATTCCATAACTTGGCACAATTTCTTTGTTGTACTACACTCTTACAAGTCTTTTTTTGGATTAAAAAGCATGAGTGATTTCCTACCGTTTTCCCCAGGAGAATGTTGGGCTGTCCAATGAGATTTTCTGGAATTTCGGCGACGAAAGAAGGCAGAGTCTGAGACATTTTAGAATCATTGAGTTGGAAAAGGGTTTGAAACAAGTCAAATTCTGTATTCAGTAAGCGTTAAATTTCTTTAAATTAATTGTTAATTAATTGTTAAATTTCGTTAAATTAATTGTTAAATTTCTAATTCATGTTTGTCACATAGTAAGGGCTATTATTCAGCGTAAAATGAGTCAAAATGTGGATTTTTTCAGTTACAGACTATTCAGATCGTGATTGCCCATAACCGGAAGTCATTCGCGTCTTTTTTTTTGTTACCAAAAGGGAAAATGGTTATGGACACAACCAGGGACAGTCACGCCCAATGCGTGGCGCACGATTTTCGTTTTTTAACTTTCGGACGGGTTTTTTGTATTTTTTTTTAATTTCTTTTTAGAATGTTTTATAGTTATTTGCAAGTTTTCACGTTTCTGGAGATTCTTAGGAACATTTCAAGAACGATTGGCGAAGTATTCTGTTTTGTAGGTCGCGAATGCTCGGGTGACCCACATATGGAGGGGGGTAATGGGTTTTGGAAAAGTTCTGAAAGGTGAATTTACATAAGTCCCGCCCGACCCTTTGAATGTTCTTCCCCCATCGTCTGCTGCTGCTGGCTATAGCTAATGAGTGTTGTTTTGTTGTTGGGCGAGCCGCCTCCGCATCGGCCTCCTTTGGTTGGTTACCTGGATGACGGGAGCGAAAGAGAGAGTGATATGATGCTGCGATCCCAAAGAGAGGGCGAGAGAGATGAGCCATGCTTCATTCAACAGGTTCTCCAGTTTCGGAACTCGGAGATAAAATTGACACTAGTGTGTATTATTGTTGCAAAACGTTCTCCGGAAAAAGAATGACAAATGAGCGTAACTCGAGTTGAAAATTGTTGTTGGATTGGAAATGAATTAGGTTAGATTAGGTTAGGTTAACGAAACGTTAAAACTTGCACTTTCACTCCACCAGCTGAAAAAATTAAAAATTCATTGTTAGACAGTGACACACTAGTGTCAATTTTTCACTCCGGGATACATTACGTACGTTGGTAACTAAATCCGGAGAACGTGTTGGCTTCATTGTTGGAACTTGGAAAACTGGGGGACTCGAGAGTGAGAGCGAATTGGATAAGAAACGCATGGGGCTTCAATTCGATCCAGGTTGAGAGCATAACCAGGAAAGCATTCCAGTTCGATAGGACGTTCGGATTGGGGAAAGAGAGTCGCTTGACCACTGTTATGGTTATGGTCAGGGGAGTAGTAGCCCGTCAGTCTAGGATCGTCTGTCGGTGCGTGTAGTCTGGAGTGGGTAGAACTTAGGGGGCGATGGAAGGGTTACCTTGGGTTCCGGAGTACGGGATTGCAGACGTGTAGTACATAGGCAAAACAGTTCCAAGGTTCCACGCCTTTCGCCAAAATGGAGTTTATTTCCTTGATTGACATGTCGCATGCTTTCAAAGCCATCAGAACATGGAGTCATTCCAAGTTTCTGGAGGAAAAAGCGCAGAAAAAGGTGACATAGCATTCATTCTGGTTGATTTTACCACCCTTGCTTGTGTTGGATCGATGATTTTACCCAGTTTGAACGTTCCAGAGGGGGAAATCCTAGGTTTAGAGAGGGAAAGTTCCATGTTAGAGTGAAAGGACAGCAGAGGGTTCATTGTTGACGACTTGGGAGGCGGTTTCGAGTGTGGAGTGATACTGGAAGGATACAAACGATGCATTGTTGGGAGCCTTGTGTTGGTTTCGAGGGTTTTTTTGGAGGGCGAAACGCAGTGTTGGACAGCTGACGCTGCCGGATTGGGCGTTTGATAAGAGAAAAGATGGGAGAGAGCCGAGATATTCATTGTTGGACAGTGATAGGGGCCAGAGCTGGTCAGAAACCAGGTTTGAACGCGATTCTGAGTGAAGCAATGAAAGTATTCATTGTTGGCGGTTTAGAAACCGTTTGACTTTTAAGAAAACGCATGCGTTGCAACGATTTCTAATTGAAAATGTCACGTTTTCATTGTTGTAAGTCATCAGATGTTACGTTCAAGCCGTCCTTTGATAACCGAAAGGGGTGAAGAGCGGAGATATTCATTGTTGGCCAGTTATGGGGGTCAGAAGCCAGGTTTGAACGCGATTCTGAGTGAAGTAATGAAAGTATTCATTGTTGGCGGTTTAGAAACCGTTTGACTTTTAAGAAAACGCATGCGTTGCAACGATTTCTAATTGAAAATGTCATGTTTTCATTGTTGCTAGTCATCAGAGGGATACGTTCAAGCCGTCGTTTGATAAGGGGTGAAGAGCGGAGATATTCATTGTTGGCAAGTGTCCGGGACCTAAAGCTTGTCCGCAACCCGGTTTGAACGCATTTTGAGTGAAGGAAAGTTCATTGTTGGCAGTTTGTACACCGTTTTGAGTGTAAAATAGCTCATGTTTTCAACCAAGCTCGACGATTTCAAGTCGAAAATGTCCTATTTGCATTGTTGTTAGTCATCAACAGTGAAAGTCAGATGCTATGTTCGAGTTGTTCCCTTCATTGTTGGGTTTTTTAGACTGGAAAGGACCTGTGTGGGTTTAGAAAGCTAATTGTGCGTGCGGTTTCGTTACGAGTTATAGGTTCTTAGTATGGTCGTTGTTTTGGTGTTGTTTAAGAGTGAAACGTGTCAACAATAGCAATGATGGGATGGTTAATGTTGGAAAAGAACTGTCCTGGTTGTTGACGAGGAGAGAGAGACGGAAATATTGGTGTTGGCCTCAATTTTTGGCTTGGGAATATTTGGGGAGCAAACTAGTAAGAGAGCAGAGCTTTCTCCGTTAAGTGAGGAGAAACGTGAATCGTGGTTTTGGGGGGTTTTCTCTTATGTTTTTTTTCGGTTTTGATTGGGTTTGTAATGGAATGGTGTTTTTCTTTGAATAGGGTGATTATATCCATTATCCAGCGTTGCAAGAGCTGAGCAACAAGTATGGACTCCAGACGGATTTCACGGACGCTTCTTTGGGCGAGAAACTGGAAGAACTCCGCGAGCAGATTCGTCGCGAGATCCGCAAAGAGTTGAAGATCAAAGAAGGCGCCGAGAATTTCCGGAAAGTGGCCACGGATAAACGCTCCCTGGCCGATGTGACGGCCATGGTCAAGAAAGCCAACAACAAGTTGGACGAACTCAAAGCCGAGCTGCAAGAACTGGATTCGCAGATTCTACTTACACAAGGCCAAGGCGGACACGTGTTAATGCCCAGTTCGGGATCAGTGGCTAGTATGGGATCCCTGGGAATCAGTTTGCCCTCGCCTGGACCCAGATTCAGTCAAAACCTCGTCCTGGATGCTCTTCCCGGCGAAATCGGACCCAACGGATATGGTAAGATTAGCTTTTTTAACATTTAAGCTCCTATAATCAGTCCAAATTCAGTCAGATTTTCGCAGAATCATGAAGGTTGTTGCAAGAATCATTGAGATTGAAGTAAAATCGCTCAAATTCCGTAAAACTGATTCAGATTCACTGCAAATCATGAAGAATCGTGTATAAGAATCAAAGTCATAAGAATCGTTTAGCAAGAGTCATAGAATTCGATCGGAATCACTCAAATTCCAGGAGAATCATTCAAAAATCGGATTAAATCAAGCAAGTTTACGAAGAGTCGGGAAGATTGTACAGGACTCATTCAAATTTAAGAAGATTCACTCAACATCAAGGAGAATCATTCCAAAATAGGTTAGAATCAGTCAAGTTTACGAAGAATCATTAAGATTGTTGCAAGAATCATTGAGATTCAAGTAGAATCGCTCAAATTCCGTAAAGCTCATTCAGATTCACTCAAAACCATGGAGAATCCTTTATAAGAATCAAAGTCATAAGAATCGTTTAGCAAGAGTAATAGAATTCGATCGGAATCACTCAAATTCCAGGAGAATCATTCAAAAATCGGATTAAATCAAGCAAGTTTACGAAGAGTCGGGAAGATTGTACAGGACTCATTCAAATTTAAGAAGATTCACTCAACATCAAGGAGAATCATTCCAAAATAGGTTAGAATCAGTCAAGTTTACGAAGAATCCTTAAGATTGTTGCAAGAATCATTGAGATTCAAGTAGAATCGCTCAAATTCCGTAAAGCTCATTCAGTTTCACTCAAAATCATGGAGAATCCTTTATAAGAATCAAAGTCATAAGAATCGTTTAGCAAGAGTCATAGAATTCGATCGGAATCACTCAAATTCCAGTAGAATCATTCAAAAATCGGATTAAATCAAGCAAGTTTACGAAGTGTCGGGAGATTCTACAAGACTCATTCAAATTTAAGAAGATTCACTCAACATCAAGGAGAGTCATTCCAAAATAGGTTAGAATCAGTCAAGTTTACGAAGAACCATTAAGATTGTTGCAAGAATCATTCAGATTCAACTAGAATCGCTCAAATTCCGTAAGAAGAAGTCGTAGAATTCGAAGAGTCGTAAAGTCGATTCGAAAATTCGAAAGAAGATTCGAAAGAAGATTCGAAAAGTCGTAGAATTCGATCGGAATCACTCAAATTCCGGGGGAATCATTAAAAATTGGCTAAAATCAAGCAAGTTTACGAAGAGTCGTCAAGATTGTACAAGACTCATTCAAATGTAAGAAGATTCACTCAACATCAAGGAGAATCATTCCAAAATAGGTTAGAATCAGTCAAGTTTACGAAGAATCATTAAGATTGTTGCAAGAGAGGTTCAATAAGATTCAGATTGAATAAGAGCTAGTCAAAATGAGGCCGAATCGTGGATTTCAACGTTGTATTAATCGAATGATTGCAGTGTTTCAGGAATTGGGCAATGTTTTCTAGGAATATTGAACTGGAGACCGAGTCTGAACAGGTTTCAAGTAGCATAACGTGATTCCGGAGACTGGTTGTTGAGTTGGCAGATGGTTGGATGGTTTAGAACTCTTTTGATGAGGATAATTGCCAAGAGTTGCGTTGACTTGGACTTGGCAGAGAGGTTTACGCTGCTCCGGACTCGTTTTCTGCCTTCTTGAGTGAATGAACTGTAGCGTGTCAAGAAGGTAAAAGACGACGACACAGAATATATACTAGGAGAAGAAGAGAGAATCTGGCAATGTAGTTCAAGTACCTATCATCAACATGGGTTTTGGTTGCTTGGCTCCCAAGTGTCGGAGCGTGTCGATGTTCCATCAGCATTTTTTTCTATCATTATTTTGATTTTTTTTTTTTTTAAATCTCACACTCTTTTATTGTCGCTTTTAAGCTAAAAGGGACATGGAGCGTGAAAGTGGCTTGGGAAGAGTCCCAAGCTCACCCCAGCTCCCTATTGTTGTGTACTCTCTATAGTCTTTGCTCCCAAACCAAAGTCTTTCATTTGGAAACCCAAAGATTCATTTAAAGCCCACGAACTGCAAGCCTTACTTTCTTGAGGCCTGTTCTCGATTTTTCTGGATTTTTTTTAACATCTTTTTAATCAAGAGCTTGACGCATTCGGAAGTAATGAGACCAACGCATGTTATTAAAAAGGGTCCGAAAATGGAATTATAGATTCGATTGATGGTAGTTAAGCAGTTAGCTCAATCGTCGAGGTTTAACTCAATTATTAGAAATGAATTACCAAACTGTGAAGCTTTTTAGAAGGATTTGGAATTTTTGGGATCGGAAGAATTATTTGAATTTTTGCTATTGATCTTTTTAATATAGAAAATTCAATTCAGTTTCTTCTTCTGGGATACTAGAAAGACATTGAATTAAAAGCATTTGGTTGGGAGAGGTATGAGTGTGAGAAAGAAGTCGGTCAACCTTGAAAAGGACTTGGATGTTGGGAGTTCAAGTGCGAACCCTGAACAGGTTCTTTTTTTTGTGTACAGTACACAGATTCCTTGGACGTGTTCATCCTTATTTGGTTCGACGGGTCTGATTACGTATGCGGGAATCGCAGTACTGTGCGGAGTTATAAGGAAGGGGGATTATTCAAAAAAAAAATGTGAAGATAAAAGGAAAAGCCCAAATCCGGGTTGAAAGATTTTGATTCATTTTTGCAAAATGAATTTTTTTACTGATTTTTTATTTGTATTTCCCTCCTTTTTCAATGTGAGGGGGGTATGATAGCATGGGTGACAGGTTGAGTTGGAACTTTCTTCATTAAACTATGAGAAAAACCCAACAGGTGGTTTTTCAACAAAAAAAAGAAAGCAAAAAAGTGACAGAGTAAGAGTAGGGTGACATTTACGACTATTGTTGGGCTCAGAATATGATTAATGGCCAGACGTAGCTGGTTAAAGCGATTCTTGGACGGAGTGGCTGGTGTAGGAAGGACCTTGAACCTTTTTTGTGTCTTTGGCAAGCATTTGTAGTGAATTTTTGAAAGTTATTGATTGGAGAACTGTGAAGATTTGCTTGATTTGGGTTTTAATTTAGAAACACTATTGTCGCCAACTGCTGAAACGGCACACCGGATGGACGAGACCTTATCAGCGCAAGATAAACGACTCTTATCGTTGGAAAAGCAGCTCAATATTGAAGTCAAGGTGGGATATTCACTATTTGTATTCATTTTCTTTGTTTATGTTTGTTTGTTTATGTTTGTGTTTATGTTTATTTGTTCGTGGTTTTGTTTATGTTTATTTGTTTATGTTTATTTGTTTATGTTTATTTGTTTATGTTTATTTGTTATGTTTGTTTGTTTATCTTTATTTGTTTATGTTTGTTTTGTTTATTTTGTTTGTTAATTTTCTTTTGTTTTCCGGAAAATTTTGCATTCTAATGGAATTCGATCTCCGAAACAGGTCAAACAAGGAGCAGAAAATATGATTCAGCAATACTGCAATGGACCTGCGAGGGATAAGAAGCTGTTGGCAGAAGCTCAGCAAATGTTGGCGGATTCCAAGGCGAAGATCGAGTACATTCGGATGCGAATCATGAAAGTACGGCAGAATATGGAGGAAAGCAAAGCAGCGGGCCCTGGCGGTGACAATCGACTGCGAGGTGAGTCTATTTTGGGGATTTTTTTTATTTTATTTTATGGAGCAGAAAAGAACGTGTTTTGGACGCGAAGAAATATTTCTAGAAAGATACCTTTGAAAGATTTTTGACACTTTTTTTTTGTATGCTTGGGGTGGATGTCCCTAGATCGGAATGATGACTTTGGACTAATGACTCCCCTGGAAGTCCGGACGGAGGAACTGCGGCATCACATGCGGATCGAAGCTGCCGTAGTGGAAGGTGCCAAGAATGTCATTCGTCTCCTCCAATCTGCCAAGTCGACCGACAAGAAGGCCATCCAAGAGGTAAGCTTTCTTCTTTGTCCCCCTTCGCTTCCCTTCGGAAAGTTTTAGTAACAAGGGTGAAGGAAAGAGAGCTGGTTTTCCAGCCTGAACGTTATCGAAAGGGAAGAAATACGGAAGAAATAGCTGAAGAAGGGAGGCAAGTTGTAGTCGTTTCAGAGGACTCGACACAACGTTGAGACGATCTGTTTTAGCTTAAATTTAGTCACCAAAACACACGCGTAGATATACACAAGCGAGCGCGGAGTCCAACGCCCGAGGGCTATAAATAGCTGGATCGCCGTCCTCTCTGGTCGGTGTTGGTTCAGTGTCGTTGGGTTTAGTGCGACGAGATACCTCGCTCCGAGCAGATCAGTCCCTTTGCAAATTGCACAGGCCCAAAAGTGTACCGAGCATCATGACGTATTACCAGAGTTGCTCCCCAGAGTTTTCGGTGAACGCGAGTTGGACCTTACCGCGGACGACCAAAGTGGTCGAGGGTTCAAGTCCCGGTGACGCTCAGGGAGTAGGATTACGATGGGAGTATTCCTGGAAAAGCAGTCCGGACTTGTCGCCAAAGTGCCAGGACCGTCGATTTGCTGGGAGTAGTGGGAAAGGATCGGAGGACGGGACCTCGGTGTTGACGTTCCGGGTCGGGTTCAGCTCGCCGTCGCTTCCAATAGTGCGCCCAGTAGCGAGTTATTCTTCCGGGTATGGATCCGAAGGGACGTGCCTGGCAGCGACGTTCACGGTAACGCCGGGTGGCGGCCCGAGTGCCTCCGAAGCCTTCAAAAGGAATGTTCAGCCGTACAGTCGACGCTGCAGAAGCACTTGTAGCATCGTCCTGGATCAGAAAGACGGGGGCGACGCCTGGGCGGGCAAAGGTCCCAGGTTTGACTCAGGCAAGGATTCCGGAGTAGGCGGACGGCGACTCTCTTCGTCAGACACTGGCTCGTCTTGGAAAAGTCACGCGCTGCCTGACTCACATCTGTTGAAGGAGCACAAAGACAGGCTGAACGCGAGTCGGAACGCAGAGCCGAAGGTCGCCAAACGCGTAGAAGACTGGGTCGGATCCCAGTCGCTGGAGCCAGTCGTTCAGCCGCGACGACCGACGTCCAAGTCGCGAAGGAAACGAGGAAAATCGAGGCCGAGAACCGTTCACATTGATGTGTATTGCACGGCTTCGGAGACAGACGGAGAATCGGCGGATTCAGAGGACTCCTCCGACGATTCAGGGTCCACTTTGACCGAATCGGTAGACTGTCGGGTGCGGCGTACGCGTAAGGACCGCGCGGCGTCTTTGCCGCTTGGGTTACGGCACCCCGAAGGCGTAACGGGGCTGCTGCACGTGCTAAGCGAAAGTCGTGCGACAAGTAGCGCGGATGCCAAACCGAAGCCGGTCTTGTCCTACAAACTCAGCACTCGAGAACTACTCGAAGCGTTGGAAAAGGCGAATTTGAACCAAACAGACACTTCGTCTTCTATCGACGAAGAGGAATTGTTTGGTGATGACGTCAGCGTGTCGTCGTTACAATGGCGAGGCTCGGAGTTTGAAGAATTGGCCACGCCTAGCCGTTCCCGCGCCTCAACCGCCGCAGAAGACACTCGACAACAGATGCTCGAGTTCAGGAAACGACAGTGGAGGGCGCTGAGGTTGCCAAACAACGAAACTACAGCCCCCAAGTTGTTGCTGGCGTCCCCTTCTCCCGCGTTACTCTCCCGGCACGCGTCTCTACGCTGTCCCAGCTCAACAATGAAAACGTGTCCCGCCCCGCCAAGCTTCCAAATAGAACAACCCACGCCTCCTTCTCTGGAAAAACGCCGGTTACCCTGTGGTTCATTGTTGAGGAGTCAAACGGGCAGACCCGAGCTCGGCCGGCACACCGGCCCTTCCCGAAATTCGCTGTGTGCGTGCGCGCACTGCCGCACAGCCAAAGGAACGCTCTAAAACTAACGGCCATTTTCAAAACTTCTTGTGATGTAAACAAGAAGCATTCTAATACACAAGCTTAGGGAGAGATGTTTTATAGGACTTTCACTCGGTGTTTGCAAATTCACGGGGTTTTCTGTGCTCTTAGGAGATTTGTGGTGTTTTTTCTTCATTGTCTGCGTGGTTGGGTATTGACAAGAATGAATTTAATCGGATGCATGGAAGGTATGGAATGAATTTAATGGCATGTTCTATGTAGGCTCAATCCAGTTTGTCCGAGTCAAGCCAACGCTTAGACCTGATCCGCTACTCGCTGGATTTGCGACGTCAAGAATTGCCATGTGCTTCGCCCAAATCGAACGAAATCAAACGCGAATTGGATTCCATCCTATCGGCCAGTCCAGCGGTAGTTAGTTACGTGAGTTTGCAACCTTTTAAACACCCAGGCGACAATCGGGATGTACCTGCTTTGGTGGCCACGCAACCCAAATCCGCAGCCATTACCGGCAAATTGGAAGTCAGGTAAAAGATTTAAAACGAAATATATTCAGTAATGGATGTTTGTTATTGTGGAATTAATTGCAATAAATGGAATTATCTCTATTAAAACAGGTTAATGGGATGTCAAGATTTATTGGAAGATGTGCCTGGACGCTCGCGGCGAGACAGTTCCAGTCCTAATGACCTCAAATCGTTTGTCAAAGGAGTAACTGGAAGAAGCTCGACGAAGTCCTACTCCGTCAAGGATGAAACCAGCAGTAGGATTTGTTTGAACTTCTTTTTAAATGGTTTTTAACTGACTTTTCGGGGTTTTTTGGCTCCTTTCCAGCTGAAATTATGGCCGTGTTGAAATTAGACAACCAAACCGTAGCGCAAACTAATTGGAAACCTTGCTCTCAGCAAGCCTGGGATCAGAGGTAATATATTCAGACTAATTTGTTCATTTTTTTTTACTATTTTTTTAAACGGCTGGAAAATTCGCATAAACTTGAGTTCTTATTTAGATGGTTGAAATTCATAATTAGACGAGTAAATTAGAGGGACTTTAGGGGAATGCTGGTTTTTATTAAAAGGAAACTCTTTGAACGTCTTTTGCAGGTTTAGCATCGATCTCGATAAATCACGGGAATTGGAAATCGATATTTATTGGCGAGATTGGCGGTCACTGTGCGCTGTCAAATTCTTGCGGTTAGAGGAGTTTATTGATGATGTGCGTCATGGAATGGCCTTACAATTGGAACCTCAAGGTCTTCTATTCGCCGAAGTAAAAAAAAAAATCATTTTTATTACGTTGATATTTTATATTTATATTACTTTTTTTTTAGATTAAATTCTTGAATCCAATGATTTCTCGCAAACCCAAATTGCAGCGCCAACGCAAAATTTTCAAGCAGCAGGGCAGGAACTTGCCGCGTTATAATCAAATGAATATTAACGTGGCAACATGGGGCCGTCTCATCAAGCGCTCCATCCCCCAACCCAACAATGCTACCAACATGGCCACGCCCACCGAAAGTTCCTTCAACGGAAATCGTAGTAAAAAATGACTGATTTTCAAAGCCTTTTTATTAGAAAATAAAACTTTTTTGGTCCCTTTTAGGTGCAGGAAGTTCGATGTCGAGACCACCCCCACTTCGTTTAGATAGCACCTCCCCGTTTTCCACCTCCCTGCCACCCATTCCGGACGGGGGAAGGAGTGGCGGCAGCGTTTCCTTTGATTTAGAGGAAAAATTGGAGACACCAGGCGAACGTTTCGAACCTCCCGGACGTTCCGGCGCTCGGCCGTTGGGTCTGACCATAACTCCGCCCACCACCTTGGTCTCGGAAGTGTATGCCACGCCCCCGGTGGTTCCTATGCCAACCACGCCCTCTCCAGTGAGTCCCTATGTGCATTCGACTGCGCAAGCTCATCCGCATCCGACGTTGGTCGCACAGCACAGCAGCACGAAACGTCCAGCCCCGCCCCCACCGCCGCGAACCACTTCGGTTGTTTCACTGCCCCATCAACCCCCCACCAACAGGTCCGTGTTTTCATCGCCCGAACCCGAAGATGTCAAGGTAAGTTCATGTTTTCTGCTCATTTTGTCCAATTTTGTCTTCTCATTTCCTTCATTTGCCTCTTGTTATTGGGGGGTCTCTAATTGATTGAGACTTGTTGTCTTGGGGAACCGGCTGGCATGGTATTCGGGTCTTCTGTTGTCGGTTTTAGTGGTCTTAATTGGAAGAAGAGAAGGTTTTACAAGCCGAGGAAAGTAGTTTAGGGTCAGGTACAGGTAATTTTGCTGCGCGTGCGCAAGGAAACTGTGGTTTTGGCTCTGATAGGTACTACTCTAGAATTAGCGGAACGAGGGAGCTTGTGTTTCCAGTTTTTGTTTTAGTTTCAATTTTTTGGGAGGAATTCCCATGCTTAGAAAGTAAGAGTTTTTGTGAAGAATCTCGTATTCCATTTTTTTTTTTTTTTTTTTAATTTTTATTTATACTACCAGCTCGTATTCCATTATAAGCATTCCACATACGGGCATCAGACGTCTTGTGATGTGACAGGAGGTTACAGTCTCTCCGCACATGCGCGAGCAACTTTCACATGTCTGTGGAGCATATTTAAGGAAAAAGTGAAACTTGGGATTTTTTATTATTATTATTTATTATATCCTTAGAGAGTTAGCCAACAACCTACTTTCTGACTAGAGCGACCTTGGGAGAGCTCTTTTTTTAATCGCTTTTAGGTTCTTATGCATTTTCTGATTCCGAGAAGGAATTTAGCTTCCATTTTTTCCATTTTGGTTTTAGTTTAGTTTTAGATTATTTTTTAAAATAAAATATGTTTAATGTCCGATGTAATGTTTAAGAAGAGATTGTGTCGCGCCTTTTGTTGAATTGACATTTGTCGAAATTATTTTTTGGGACAGCGTTCTACTATTATAGGATTACGAGACAAGGACAATGGAACTTTTTTTGCTCTGTTACCATATTAAGTTACGCAAGGTTAGACAAGGGATTTTTTACCTGCGTGTAATTATTATGCCACTCGTGTGCGTTCTTTGGGATTGGGGATTTTTTTTTATATTTTTCTTGTTGCAAAGAAGGCGCGAAACTAAGAGGTTTCGTGAATGTTAGTAAGGGTTAGCTGGCGATTTTAAAAGAATGAGAGCTCAAAAAGAGGGATTTGTAGGCCAGGGTTAGTGGAGTATCATTCTACGGTGGTCTTGTTTAGCCGGTAGCTCGTGCGCATCGATTAGGACGTTCTGTAAGCGCCAAAAACGCACTTGGCACTTATGGAGTGGAACAAGGTCGCTACGTTTTTTAATATATTCGTAATTTGGGTCCTTTTTTTAACCTGTAATTCATCTTTCGAGATCGGAGTAACCAATCCACCTTTTCTTCCAGTGTGCTGCTACAGCACATTGTGGAGACAAGTTGTACTTTTCTTAATCAAAAAAAGCGCAGAAAATTTGCTAGCTATCGATTTACAAGCTATCGATTTACTAGCTATCGATTTCTTCCCTCACTTTCTTATGCAAGACTTGCGCAAAACAGAAACAAACATCAGTGCCATCTGTGAGTGTTTCGCATCACTAAGCTACGGTATACGGAGCCTTAAAGTCTATTTTTTAAGGAGTGGTTGATTTGAAACCCCTTATCTGATGCTTATTAGTTAATTACTTAAACCTACTTAATGATGTGTACACTTTGGGAGGAAAATTCATCAAAAGCATGCAATGAAATTCAAATGAAAGTGAAATGAAAAATTCAAATGAAATGCAATGAAATTCATCAAATTCATACAATGCATGAAAAAAATTACTGAACGATGAGTAAAACTGGAAAACCAAGTTTGGGGAGAGACCTTGGAAGGTGCAGAAATGGGTTAAAAACGTGTGTACCCTACGCCCCTTTGCTTTACCCCTCGAATTTGGACTCGGAACACGAGGATCCTTGTAGGCCCAATATGGGTAATTAGGCCGGCTTTTGAATGAAGGTCCAGCGTTTGGAATTCAGCGTCTGCAGCCTTTTGTTTCCAGGTCTTTATCTCCATGATTGCTTCGAGAGAATTTAAGCACTCATCCTAGGTATTGTTTAGCCGGGAACCTTGAGTAAGACAAAGAAAAGCCTTTTTATTCAGATAAAAGAATCCTCCCCCCTGGAGTTAAGTGACACTCCATTGACCAGACCACTCCACTCCATCGAGTCAAATTACGAAAAATTTTCTTCATTTTTTTTTTTTTTTTTTTTTGAAATGTGACAAGGCAAAAGACGCATATGGTCTGTGTTTGCAACTTGGCAAACACATTTTTCTGTTCCAACCCATTGAGGTTCAGTCGAGTATCTCAAGCTTTTTTTTTTTTTTCTTAAATGACTTTCTTGAATTTCCTTTTTTTTTTGCCCCTTACTGTTCAGAACGCATGGACCTTGTTCGCCTATCCCATATTAGGGTGTTTTTTTATTTAGTTCGAAGGTCAAGAGCCTATGTCTCGATGCCCTTTTTACTAGGCAGTCTTCTCTTGTTTGGACATAATAGCCTTAGTTTAGAAAAACTTCCCTAGAGGGATAATTTTACCCCTCACGCAAGGGTGAACGCCCGTTTCGAGTCCTAATTTGGTCGTCACCGTCAACAACTCTTGCGTTTCGGTGGCCATCTGATGGTCTTTTGACATTCTAAACCCGTTTTGGCGTGGCTTCTTGCAATTCAACTTTTTGCGAAATTCTGTAATAAGAGATCGTCAAACGAGACTCGAAACTTGTGAAAATACGATAGAAATTGGCCAAGTTCCAGCCAAAAAAAATTAAAAGGCAGAAGTTAAGTTGTATTTTAAATACATTGCAGGACTAGAATTAGGCAACTAGAACTAGGATATGGCAAGTTACAGTAAAACTTTCTTAACATTTTAAAAGAATTATATTGTAGTAATTTCCTTACATTTTCGTTTGGTCTTTTTTTTTTTTTTTTGAAAAAGGGGTGAAAATAAGAAGTTTGGTGAATGCTAGGAGGGTGATAGAGTTAGACCTGCAAAATGGTAATACAAACCAGTTTGAGGTGCATTCGTAAGCTTTGTAATGGTCCATTAATGGTAATTATTGAACGCTTTAGCTGGAAATTATTCGTAAGCTTTATAATGGTAACGAAATCATAGACAGTTAAGAAGAAAGTGTAAAATTAGAGTGAAATGTTAGTATTAGCGATTTTGAATCAAATATTTTCTAATTTTGAATCAAATATTTTCTCATTTTTAATCAAATATTTTCTTATTTTTAATCAAATATTTTCTAATTTTATAAGAAGACGTAAGTCATTTGATGTCAAGTTTTTTGGTACTTGAATCTTTGTATGCACAGAGCTTAGGTAACATAAGGCAAATCCTTAGAATGACGTTGTCGGGCCCTCCAAGTAGGTCTCTCTCGCTGTGTGTGTGTGTATGTATACAATTTGGACTATTTGGAATGACGCTATCCACTGCATGCAAATGAGCGCCGCAGGTGAGCCCATTGAAAGTGGATGAATTTTCCCTTTCGCAGTCTTTTCGTTATCTTTTTTTACAAGAGAGACTGTCCCAACCTTGAGCGGATCAGTTGGGTTCCAAACTCGAACGCGGCGAGTTCCGTTTTTCCCTGGTCTATTCCATTTTTTCATTTGAGTTTTGAGTTTATCAATGATCAATTGACCAAGTTTGTGGGGGAAGAGGCGCTTTTTTCGTACGAAAATGGACATGAACCGTTAAAAACTGTCGAATTTGAATTCGTGAAGCGTTCTTGAAAGAAATTGTAAAAGAAAAAATGCCGTGCGTTAAGGAAAAAAGGGAGAATTTTGGATTTCGCTTCTGGCGACCGGATTCCTACGCGCGAATTCAGGTTCCGAACAAGGCAAATGGTTCCAGAGTACTTGCTAAGGATTTGGAGTTGAATTCCCAGTGTTGCCAGACCCGGGCGAATGTGTTTCCGTCGTCGAGACTCACGAGTCTGATGAATCGTCTCGAAGTCAAAGACGTGGACGAGTCCGGGACGGTTAAGAAGGCTGGAATGCGTCCTCCTCCGTTGAAGCAATACTTGTTTCCGGGACCTAGTGTGGAACTAGACGGCAATCCGATCAAGAAACGGCAAGTTTCGTTGCGGAAGCGACGCTCGATTCGACCGAAATCGTTGAAAGGGAACGATTTGGTCCAAGATAAGTCCAAAGGGTGGTACGTGGTCCGGGTAACGACGTCAGCTGTCCCGAATCCGCCGACTAGCTTAAAGAGTTGGAAAGAAGTAAAAGAAGAAGAGGAAGAAAGGAAAGTTGTAGAGCGAGCCGACAGTTTCGTGACGCCTTCGAAGCACCTGACTTGCATCGAAGTGACGCTAAAGAGCGAGAATCAGCGGAAAACGTCGCAGGATTCGGGGATTCACAGCTCGGGATGCAATTCCGACTCGGAGAGTCCAGCGAGTCCAGCGAGTTCAGTGAGTTTCCGTTGTGTGACGCTGGCCGTCAATAAGAGCGGATCGTGGAGCTCGGATTCGGGAATCGAGGACAAGTTGCCGTCCGTTTTGGCCGCCAGAGCGAAGAGAAGGGGGGTTTACAGTAAAGGCAGCACGATTCGACGGGAAAACGCGTTTCGGGAAAGGAATCGGTTCGCCTACGTGAAAAACCGGGACTTGAGCAGCGTTTCGCAAGCTATCCCGGCCTCGTTAGTGAAGAACCTAGTGAATCAGTTTGATCAAAGACTGGGAGCGAGGGAGGAGACGTGTTCGGAGGGGAGGAATAGGACAGGTCCTCCGTCCAGACCGCCGAGGAAGACCAAAAGTCGATGTCCCAGTCCAGAAGCACGCCTTTCCAGTTGGTTTGCGCAGCAGTTGAATTCTGTGGGCAAATATATGGGTGCCAGGACCCTGCCGATCTCATTAAACAAGTCCAAAGACAGGGTAAAAAACGGAAATAATTTTTTTAAAGAATGAGTTTAGGAGAATAAAAAAAGCGAAGTATTATCTTAAAATCTTTGGAAAGTTATATAAAATATCGATATAATGGTACTAGATGCGCCAAGTATCGGAGAATTTCTCTAGATGTTCGAAAGATAAATATCGAAGAATGTTCGTAGTATCGGATCGTTGATCTAAATATTGATATATTTGTGCCAAATTCCCGATTTCTATTGAATTATTTTGAAACTTTCCTAAAAATACTTCAGTGTGGGGATATTTCTAGTTCTGGATAAGTTCTAGTTTCTCCAAGTTTCGAAATATTGGCCTAATTGTCAAAGCTTTTGTACAAAGCGCCAGTGTTTTGGTAAATTGTGAATTCAGTATCGATATGTCTTGCAAGCTGTTGAACCCTTTGACCTGATATCAAAGTCGCGTAGTATTCGAGTAATTCATTGTTTATCGAAAGCGTTGACAAAATGTCAAAATATTGGCATAGCTATTAAAAAAGCGAGTGTTTTTGGTCATTGAATTCCGTATCGATGCCTTGCAAGATATCGAACTCTTTCACCCGATAGTAACCAATTCGCTTAGCAGTATGCAAAAATTCATTGTTGATGGATTAAATGCCAACTTTTTACCTAAAAACATCATACCACGCACTAAAACTACTTTGTAGTAAATGAATACCGATTATCATAGCGATTTACCTCTATATCAAAGTATGAACTTCCTTATTATTAAATTATCGAGCTAATAGTGAAGCATTTGTTGTTATGAATGCAGTATCGATATATCTTGCAAGTGATCAAACTTTCACCGTATAGTAAACAAGTAATTCAAATAATTCATTCAAGTAATTCATTGTTGATGGAAAGCGTTCGTTAGATGCCCACTGCTTACCTAAAAACATGAAACCACTCGCGAAAAATACTGTGAAATAGTTCTTAATACCGATTATCATAGGATTTAAAACTTCCTTAGTATTAAATTATCGATCTAAATAGTGAAGCATTTGCTATTGTATCAAAATGCTTTCATGAAAGTCGAACAATCTTCAGTTTTATAGCATTCCAAAACCACTGTATTGCCCCATCGTAAGCAACAGAGAAAATTCGTTAAGGATCAGGAAAAAGAGCCCCAATCCAGGAAGGGCGTTTCTGGTTTAGTTTGTTAGGTGGCGGTTTTAGCGTGTCCATTTCACCCTTACTTGGGAGGGTCTGGTGTGCTCGTTTTCTCGCTCGGTTCACACTGACCTTGCTCCGGCCTTATATAGGCAGAAAAGTCCAAAAGAAGCATCTCTCTCCAGGTAGTTGGTGATGATAGGAGGACTTGTGTAATCCCCGGAAGTTTTTCCTACCTTTTTTATTATATGACTTAAAAGCGCACAAAAGAATTACCGAAAGTAAATCCATACCAGCCAGATAATTTCCTACTTCCCTTTTTTTCTCCTCCCTTTCACTTCCTTTCTGTTTTTCCAAGTTTTTCCTTTTTTTTTCATGGGATTTGAGTGATGTAATTTCGAGTGCTAATGGTTTATATCAACTTTCACCTTTTTTTCTTTTATTTCCCTTTGTTTCGTCTTCTATTTTTATTTTTTTTATTTTGGGGGAATCCGGATTTTTTTTCTTCTCTTTTTGTTCTGGGGGGGCTGAAACATAAATCACAGGATGCTTTGAATCAGTTCAACTTTCTGCATGATGAGACTGATTCCAATCCTGAGCGCGGCTCCCCATTGGTTTTGGCGGCAAGTCACAAGCTAAGCACGCGAATCGTGACGTCATCACCCACTTCACCAGCCACGACCAATACTACTGCTACTGCGTTGTTGGCCCGGCTAGGATTTGAATTGCAAAAAAGCTGCTCGGCGGTATCAGCCGCTTCTTCTCAGGGGAACAGCAGTCACGATGCAGAACCCATTGTTGAGTTTCCTGAAGACGAGGTAGCATGCCTTGCACCCAAATTTCTACTTTTTTTTAGAAGGGGGGAGTTTCGAGGGGAAACTTAATCTTAAAGGAGGCGTGGCGTGGTTCATTTTCTTGTTTGTATCTGTTCTTTGGCATGAATTCATGATCTTTTGCACTTTGTTGGGTTTCATATTTCAGTTTCTATGTTTCGAAGTTTACAGTTTTTTTTTTACTTTTTAATTGAAGATTGAGCTATGAAAGTGCGTGGAGGAATGTTAATGGAATGTTCAATGAAAGCGAATTTGACTTTTTTTTTTTTTTTTTTTTTTTTTTTTTTTTTTACGTACCCGGTTTTAGATTTCAATCCAAGTACCAGCTCAGGATGTGTTCCAGCCAAGAAGACCAGCTCGGACGTTGGATTATCGCGATTCAGCCTACGAATCCAGGCGGCATTCGGCGTTTACTGGAATGGGATTGGAAAGTTTTCGGTTTATTAGCGTTTTAGGGCGTGGCCATTTTGGAAAGGTAAAAGAAACATGTGATTTTAAGTTGGGGAGATAATTTTTTATTATTTTTTTGTATTTCAGGTCATCCTTGCTCAATATAAGAATACAGCAGAGTATTTTGCCATCAAAGCCCTGAAAAAGGGAGACATCATTGCACGAGATGAAGTGGAATCCTTGTTGGCAGAAAAGCGAATTTTCGAAGTGGCCAATGCGAATCGACATCCCTTTTTAGTCAACTTATTCTCCTGTTTCCAAACCGAGGTGAATTGTCTAGAATTATTCTTCAAATCTGGTGTTTTCCCGTCTGATTTACTAGCATAATAGCATAACATAACAGTTTAGTAGCGTAACAGTCGCATTTAATCGAGCTTAGAGCTCATTGAAGCCATATTTACATTCGTGCTCTCTAGATCATTCATTTGAGAAAGTTTTCGAAGAAATGGAGAGTCATTTAGCAGATTGTGTAACTTTGAAGACGTCTGTAGCAAATTTAGAGCGAATTCTGAAAGTCTGAAAGTCAGATAAGAGTTTGCAATAATCCCGTCTTTCTTTCTTTTTCAGACTCATGTGTGCTTTGTGATGGAGTACTCAGCAGGTGGTGATCTAATGATGCACATTCATGCTGACGTGTTTGCAGAACCTCGAGCGGTGTTTTACGCGGCATGTGTCGTGTCAGGACTTCAGTATCTTCACGAAAACAAGATTATTTATCGGTAAAAACTGTTTAAAAAAGTTACATTGCATGATTCACGAGTTTTCTTTTACGTTTTTAGGGATTTAAAGCTGGATAATTTACTGCTAGACACAGAAGGCTACGTCAAGATTGCCGATTTTGGATTGTGTAAGGAAGGCATGGGCTTTGGGGACCGTACAGGTACTTTTTGTGGTACGCCCGAGTTTTTAGCCCCTGAAGTACTCACTGAGCCGACTTATACGCGAGCAGTCGATTGGTGGGGCTTGGGAGTTTTGATTTTCGAGATGTTGGTGGGCGAGGTAAGCTCTTTAACCTTGTATTACCTTTAAAATAACCTGTTTCAAGTCTTTTTTGCTTGGTGGGGTTATTGTTGAATTCATTTTCGCACTTTTTCTAGTCGCCTTTTCCTGGAGATGATGAAGAAGAGGTTTTTGATAGCATTGTGAACGATGAAGTCCGTTATCCGCGCTTTTTATCCTTGGAAGCCATTGCCATTATGCGAAGGGTAAGAAAGGATTTGAAATCAGACACTCCAAAGCGAAAGTTTGGAAAGATTTATACTTTTATTCACTTCTTTCAGCTTTTGAGGAAAAACCCCGAAAGACGTTTAGGAGCCAGTGAAAGGGACGCGGAAGATGTGAAGAAACAAGCCTTTTTCCGTACGGTCAATTGGGACGATTTATTGGCTAGGAAAGTCAAGCCACCTTTCGTGCCGACTATTGTAAAAAAAAAAAAAAAAAAAATTTTTTTTTTTTTTTTTAAGTGTAGCTTTTCTAAAGCTTGCTTTTCAATTCTTGCAGAGAACTGTGGAGGATGTGAGCAACTTTGATGAAGAATTTACTTCAGAGAAGCCTGTGCTCACGCCGCCGAAGGATCCTCGTCATTTGTCGCGCGATGATCAGTCGCTTTTCAAAGATTTCACTTACATGGCCGACTGGTGTTGAGCAGAAGAACAAGAACCCAATCGAAGCAGCAAGAAAGCGCCAAGACTTAAAACACATTGAAAAGCAGAATTTAAAAAATGGGGAAGTAAGTTGTAAATAGGCTAACGTTGATGGGAGCCTGTGGACTTTTTTTTTTTTTAATAATTCAAAATGGAAGCAGCAATAGAGATTACTACTACCTGCCCTGCCTTAAAAAAAGGAAGAAGAAATGCTACAATTTCTATGGTTTTTAGATAGTCTTGTTCTTTTTTTTAATTATTATTAGTAATATTATGGGTTTTCTTGTGCGTTGTGTGGAAGGCAAAGTTCCCAGTTTCTTTTTGGAAAATCCTGAACCCAAATCCATCCCAAACAGTGCCTTGAGTAGCTATTTCCTTGATTTACATTTTCTTGCGTTTCATATTTTTTTTTATTTTTTTTTCAGAGTTTTGTTTTCTCGTGTATGTCCCATTTCCCTGCCTTCCTTTTCGCGCATTATTGTAGATTTCTCCACATTTCTGGCGTTTAATGCCCCTAATTTAAAAAGCATGCATGGCACAACTTAAAAAGGTTTTGATCAATGAAAAAAAAGGCTTTTAACTATTTAATTTGCGTCTATCGAGTTTTTTCAAAGCCAAAATACTCATTTTTGAGGAAAACGAGAGCACATGTTTGAGACAGCGTGAAAAAGGTGTGCTAAGGGCTTCATATTTCCACTCAATTGGGACTGTAAGATATATTAGAGCATCTAGGATAAAGTTACAACTGCAGCGATTTAAAAACCCATTTTATTAATTCATATACTACTTGAATATCATAAAGATTTTTATTTTTTTTAAACCAAAAAAGGAAATGTGTTAAGGTTTTTCTGGGGTAAGTTGAGACAGTAAATCGCTGGCGTGATGTTGGAGGAAAAGGCGTTGTTTAAGACGAACGCGATTGGTCTTATCATCCCTGGATTTCAAGGGTAAATCACTGAAGTCGCTGACTCCGGATCGGAGTCGGTAGAATACTGCGGTGGAGTCGGTTTCTATCACCATGAGACTTAGTCTACGGGAAGGTATTTTGTTTTTTTCATTATTGCGTTGGGGGAACATGTTTGGACAAATACCTGTCGAGGTTATGCTGACTTTTCAAGTCGACTAGCAAGTCGTCGAGCTTCGGGAAAGAAACTTGGTCGTCGGCTTGGATGGGAACGACGCATAGTTGGGCTGTATTTTCATTGTTCCCGAGAAGATACGGGATTGGAGAGTTAGCATGTGTTGTCCAAGTGAGTCCTAGCAGTTCATCGCCTTAGGAAAGAGAGATGTTGGAGTATAGTTGTTTTGTTGGGTTCAAATTCACCTTGGCTGGCGTCGCAATCCACGTAAGTTACTTGACCTAATAAGAGTTGTTTAAGAGCGTTTTGGAGCCTTAGTAAGGTTTGAGAGTGTTCTGTGTCTTCCTCCATTTTTAAAGCTATGGCAAGCACGTGGGTTTTTGTTTATATGTGTTCTGATATAAACAACGCCCTGTTCGAGTTCAAGTGAAAATGCGAACGGTGAAACTGGCTGCGAATGAGTTGTATAGAACTTTTTAAATAGATGGTGTTCTAGCCTATTTTTGAGTTGTTGTTAGCACGAAGTTTTAGAGAGATTATTGAGAATTGTTTTTTTAATTTATTTACAATAGCTTCGAAATTGTAGTTTCGTCAAAGTTCTACTGTGTATGGCATTTCGGGTCTTGTCAACGCGATTCGCGTTTTATCTACATCCTGCCTACTCTCAAAGTCCCCGCCCTTTAGCGAGCGTTTAAGTGTATACAATGTTTAAGCGAAAATTAACTGCGTTAAGTTACGCAAATGCGGATACATTTAATATTACGGGTAGTTACAATCATAAATAACTGTATTTGCTTGAGAAATAACTTACAAACTTATAGAGGAATCACAATTTAGAAACTTGATCCTTTGGCTGGAGGATCAGGTTATCTGTCGCTATAAAATCGAGGAACGAGAACCTTTGCGGGCTTTGAATTCCCCTGACTGGCCCAAAGCGCTAGAGCAGTATCTCCTTGACCTGGATTGTCCGATTAAGAGCCAAAATCGATCTCAGCTCACGGATTGGCTGCTAACTCAAGGAATTCGCTTAGAAGTCTCAGATAATTGTATTTAGTCTAATCCCTTAATCTATTATTCTAAACTTTATCTTGTCCTTTTAGTGGAGAAGTATAAGGCGCATTTGGATGTTAAACCGAAAACGGGAGATCCTAAAATAGTTCCCATAAACCCGTTGGACAATTTAAGTTGTAAGCTTCTATTGAAAACGTTAGAAAAACTCTCTTTTTATCTCTCTCTTTTTATCTTTACAGTTGAAAGCGCTGAATTTAAAGCTGGAGTTAATTCCTTGGCCCAGTTGTTAAAAGTACCCCAGCATCCAGATCATTTAATTACTTTGGAAGCTATCTGGCGGATAGTCAAGGAGCGATTAAACGAAACCTCGTTAAAGGCTCCCTCCACTCTCATTCCTGAGGTAGAATAACTCTTAAACGTCGATTTAAATTGCATAGCTAACTTAGTGTTCTGAATTAGGGTGTACCGTTTCCCATAGCAGAGTCAGAATTAGGCTTTGAAACGGGAGATGAAGTTCTCAATCAAGCGGCAAAAATACTACGGCTCTTATTCATTCAAGATGTTCGAGATTTGCAGACGAAAGTCAATGAGTGTATCGTTAACGTACAAAACTTGACGGCTAACCCGAAAACTGATACCAAAATTGGCAAAGTTGGTTTCTGAAACCCCTGAATTTCGTTTCGAGCACATTTCCGGCATCCTATCTGCATTGTTGCTACTATTTGGTTTTGTTACAACCATCCAAATCCACTAATACTTAATTTTTTGAAAAAAATCGTGAATCTGACCATCCGTGTCGATTTCTTTTACTTATTTGTAAATTTTTCTCTTTTTTTTTCAAGTTGCGTGGCAATAAGCTTTTCTTGTGTGGGTCAATAGCGAAACGAGGTTAGAACAAATGTTCGAACTTGCGTGGCAAAAGCCCTCCTGGTGTCCTAAGGCCTTTTTCAGCGAAGGTTCAATTGTGCGTTGTGCCAGCACAATGTTTATATGCTCCTTCGCTGAAACGCGCCCGTGCCGCACAATATTTACATCTCGCTGCTCATTGTTTAGTTGTGCCAGCACAACTGCTGAAACACGACTGTTCGTGGGTTTATGTCTACCTTTTCAAACGTCGATAGGACAACCAAGTGAAAGCTGTAAGTTTGCAATATTTTTAGCTGTGCCAGTCTTCCTAAATTACTTTTGGTAACCTTCTCTATTCTTTCAGTTTCAGGCAAAATGTTGGAACCAGCGTTGGCACTTTGTGTCAACCACGTAATTCAGGACTTATTTGAAGAAAGTTATTTTTCCGAAGACGAAGCAGATTCAGATGATGATTGGAGCAGTTCAGTAACTACCCTTTCTCTTGCATGCCAGGCGTTGTCTGGCATGAAGTATGCTCGATTTGTTGGAGAGTCACAGTTCGTAACAAAATAATACTTTGGTTTAGCAAATAGTTTGGATAACAGAGATATATCTATTACAGGTTCTTACAACTTGAAGTTCCCAGCTACTCTGATGATGTCTTTCGTAGCCACTTCCGAATGAATCGAAAGACATTTGGCTGCTTGGTCTCATTCTGCGAGGCCAACTATCCATACAACGCAGCAAGAGGTGGCCACCAGCCAATGGAAGTAGCTGAAATGTGCTACATTACCGTATGGTACCTGGCTAACCAGTGTACTATGCGGGAAATGTCAGTGTTGTTTGACCGGCACCTCACCTCTATTTGGCGTTCCATTGACAGAATCACGTCGATTCTGGAACGACACCAAGAAGAATTTATAAAGTGGCCAGCTAATGAAGAACAACCTTCGATTGCGGACCATTTTTCATTCCGGGCTGGTTTTCCTAACGCGATCGGTGCAATCGATGGAACGCACATTAAGATAGATGCACCATCAGTCGAGCAGAAATCATACCTTAACAGAAAGTTTTTTCATTCTGTTAATTTACTAGCCGTGTGTCTTCCCAATCGCGCCTTCTCATACATTTTTGCTGGGTTCCCGGGCAGTGTACATGATGCGCGTGTCTTTAAGAATTCCGGGCTCTACAGAACAACTTCAGCCGATCGGAGGAGCTTGTTCCGGAACGAATCATATCACTTACTCGGGGACTCAGCTTTTCCGTGCCTTGACTGGCTCATTCCAGCTTTTAGGCATTCGAGTGCGAACACCCGCCAGAGAAGAAAGTTCAATGCAAATCATTCCTCAACGAGAGTAGTAATTGAAAATTCTTTTGGCGAATTGAAAATGACCTGGCGAAGACTTTTATATGTTAAAGCACACGTTAATAGAGTGGTCCGGATAATCGTTTCCTGCTGCGTTCTACACAATCTCCGCATTCAACAACGGGATGTGGATTTTATGAATGGTGATGCTGTTGACCCGCTTGAAGAAGACAACGGACCCGACGGCGAGGCAGAAGCCAATAATGACAGATGTGGCACGGAAAAGAGAAACAACCTTGTTGAACTAATTGGTATCTGAACTTTATTTCCTGAAATCAATATAAAAATATATATAAAACACTTTGAAACAGTAAAAATCTATTCCGAGTCAGAGCTACGACGCCTCTTTTTTCCGCCTTTTTTAAGGCTTCTGATGGCATCCACCAAGTCTGCTGTTGCTTTCAGCTTCTTTTCGTCTACTTCTTTCCGATAACGCGCTTCTTCTTCGGCTCTCACTTGTCTTTTTTGTTCGCGCTCCTAAAGAGAACACAAGTTCAGTTCTACAATTCAATTTGAAATTGTTTTTTCTGAACATACCTTCAGCATATTAATTTTTTTTTCTTCGAGCCTCTTCAGATCCTCCATGCACTTAAGCAAGTTTTCAGACTGTTCGGTTCCGCGGTTTGGTCTTCGGGGCCTAGAAGTAGATAGGGTCGTGTCTTCATCCTCCAATAAGTCATCCTTGGCAAGTTCGTTGGGTGCAGGTGCTCGTACACCACCCTGTAGGGAGTCTGACAAGGCCACTGGAGTGATCGAATGAGTTTCACCTAAAATGAAATATTCTTAAAACTTCATTTTTTCATGCAGATTTAACAAAATACCTATGAAAGCGTGCAGTTCCTCATAGTATAAAGGAGGGCTGACATGACCGTTCCCCGTTTGATTTTTCGCTTTGTCGACGTAAGCAGAATATGTAGACTTCATTTTCCTCCACTGGGCGTATACTTTGTTTGACGCGTCAGTCTTCGGTATGTTGATGCCTTTTTGACGTAGCTGGTCTGCTACAAGATTCCAGAAAACCAGCTTTGGAGTTTTTTTGTCTTCCATCTCCGAACGTCTTTGAGAAAGAATAGCGATCAGCTTTAACCGGGCTTCATGGTCCTTGGCTCGAGCCTCCTTGCTCCTTCTGTTCGTCCACAGATCTCCGTCTTCGTCATCGTTTTCTTCTACTTGCGGACCATGTTCTTCCTGTGTTGGGAGGATCTGGAGATAGTCAGGGATGTACTGAATCGGAACGCCAAGGTGTTTGGGGGAACCTGTAAGTTCAGTCATTAAAGCAAACATATAGAAACTTTTAGAAATTGTAGTAATACTTACCGTTTGGAAAATCGACACTAAAAACAAAATGTTCTTCATCACGATGAACTATAGTTCCCCGCTGAAATATTTCCTCAAAGGTAATATGCTCCATGGCGTGTTAAAACGAAGGGGGGTTAACTGTGGTAAACTCTCTTCGAACGATGTCGGTATTGTGAATGAGAAACAGTGTTTACAACAACAGGAAAAGTAATGGAAAATCAAAAGAAAGTAATGAATGCGGATGTCAAGTTTCTTTTCTCCAAACTCGTGTATTTCCAGGAATAAAATTTTATTGATTCACAATCCCACAAGAGACATTTCTCGTCCCTTTCCCCATTGACTTTTGAAATTACCGCGCCAGGAAACAGGGAGCAGAGCTGTGGCACAGCTTTTGAGCTGTTCCCTCGATCCAAAGCACAACTGGACGCACAGTCCAAGGCACAGTCGCTGAAACAGGACTGCGCGGCACAGAAGGCACGCACAATATCGCTGAAACAGCCTGTTCCTTGCACAACCGTAGCACAGCACAATTGAACCTTCGCTGAAAAAGGCCTCTAGTGGCACGTTTTGGCATTACCACGTGTTTATAAATGACTCCAAGTGCAACGGAGTTATTGACTTCAAATCCGTCAGTTATAAAGTAAATTATGAACAGAATAGAAGAAACTAGAACTCGTGTTCTTCTCTCTGAACATGAAGTACTCCATGTGAGTATCCCACTTTGTAGATTCGTGCAAATCATGCTGATTTTACTGATTTTCTAATACTTTGTTTATCCTTTTTTATATAGCCAACCTCAACCGACTTTCCAGGCCAATACTTTGGCTATGATGACGCATGGGACTTTGAGAAGTTTAAGAAGCAGTTCCGCATCCAGATTGTGCGTTCCAAAGGCATGGAAATGGAGTTCGATATGATTGGCGTGGATCCTGCCATAGCCAACGCCATTCGGCGAATCCTAATCTCCGAAGTTCCTTCCATGGCTATCGAGAAGGTTTTCATCTACAACAATACTTCTTTAATCCAAGATGAAGTTTTGGCCCATCGCTTGGGCCTCATTCCCTTAAAAGCGGACCATCGCTTGTTTGAATACAGACAAGAAGGTTACATTTCCCTCTTTTAATGTCCAATTTTCGTTTGATTCGAAAAGCTTTTCATTTGTCTTATAGGCGACACTGAAGGCACTCCAGAGGATACCCTAGAGTATCATTTGAAAGTCAAATGTACCAAAAATCCCCAAGCAGGTCCTGATGCCACTCGTCCTGAAGAAATGTACCGTGACCATCAAGCGTTAAGTGGCCACATTCATTGGGTTCCTTTGGGAGACCAAGCTCACACTTTAAATGCAGATCGCGTAGGCGTAGTTGAAGACGACATTCTCATTGATAAACTGCGTCCAGGCCAGGAATTAGACATTAAATTGCATGCCGTCAAAGGTATCGGAAAGGATCATGCCAAGTTCTCGCCTGTGGGTATGTAATTTCGCTTTAAAATTGGACTATTTGGCTTAAACTATTCTGCTATTTGGCTTTTAGCTACTGCGTACTATCGTCTCTTGCCAGAGATTACCCTGCAGCAAGAAATTGAGGGAGAAAGGGCAGAACGGCTGCAAAAGTGCTTTCTGCCGGGCGTTATTGAATTGGAAGAGAAAAACGGTACGAAACTGGTTGATTTAGTGAACGAAATCAATTCTTTATAACTTATTGTTGGGTTTTTTGTTGATTTAGGCGGGAAGAAAGTAGCTAAAGTTAAAAATGCACGCTATGATATGTGCAGTGGCAATGTGTTCCGCTACGAAGACCTTAAAGATGCGGTTAAGATTACTCGTGTCCGGAATCACTTCATTTGTAAGTATATTTAAGAGTATTTAAGAATAGTATTTTTATATTATTTAATAATAATTCTGTATTACACACTTTAATGAAACAAAACTCTTTATTTTCCTAATGTGTAGTTAATGTCGAGTCAAGTGGCGCCCTTACTCCAGACTTATTAGTAGTGGAAGCAATCCAAGTTTTGAAAAAGAAGTGCCGGGCCTTTCTCTCTGAATTAGAAGACAAGTGAGCACGTGGACATTCAATTGTATTTCCCGAAAACCATAAAAATGTGAAGGATGTAAGCTCCAAGGTAAAAGTTGACAAGTTTGTTGCAAGTTTGTTCAAGCGCTTGGCTGACCTTTAGCCAGCTTGTGAATATCACCATTTTCAAGAATTTCGACCCCTGATTCCTTCTCGGTCAGAGAATTCAGCACCATTGCTTTGGCCACGGTCGAGGTTGGAATGCTTAGCTTTCCCCACACGTCTAAGGATCCAATCAAAGTTTGAGCGACTTTTTCGGCTGGACGACTCTGGTTTCGATCACAGAGGAGCAACGCCGGACTAAACGACATTCAAGAAAGAAGGAAAACAACCTTTAATTCTATGAATTTACATACATTTAAGAAGGTAATTTAGAAAGTAGAAGCGGCTTTAAAGGACAAACAGAATAGGAAATACCGGTAAATAGAGAGTCGAGGGAATTGGAGCTCCTTGACAGCAGCTTCGATTTGTCCTTTCGTTTTGGGATAGAGTAACCAGGAATTGGCATTGGCACCTTGGGACGTGACCAGATGGAAATGCTTGCACTCCCCTTCTTTGGCTAATTTGGCGGTTTGCAGGACGTAGTCATAATCCACGCGAACGAATCCTTGAGCTCCAGATTGTGCTCTCGTTGTGCCCAGACAGCAGAAGCCCACGTCAAAGCCTTTAAACTTGTCGGCGTAGTCTTGCAGCTTTTCGAAATCAACCAATTCTTGCTGGATTTTACTGGCGTCGGGCTCGGGTAAGTCGAGTTTTCGACGGCCAATGATAACAACTTTACTGAAGTTTTCATTGTTAACCAAGTGCTTCACGACCTCTTTGCCTACTTCGCCTGTTGCTCCCACTACAAACACGGCAAGATTTTTGGCCGACATGGTATGTTTAGGATCAACACTTGGGAAATGTCAGATTTTATGTAAAATTACAGCGACATCAGGGAACAGGCGAAGGAACTATGCAAGGGGAGTAAAGAGTTGTCCATATGCCGGCTTCTGAATGGGCTCCATAGATGGCGGTAAAGTCGCCAAAGAACTTGCTGTCTTTAGGAAACAGTACGCTCTCTTGTGATGCACAATAAAATACGGGATTCCCTATTTGCTTATTTGTTGAGCGACCGGTGCTTCGTTGAGGAGAAATAACACTGCTCTTGACTTTCGGAAAGAAATCCTGTTTCGGTGTGTCGAAATTCTCCCGTCTCATCCCTTCTACAATCTTTTACAGTTTTCTGACTGTCCACACCGAATAGCTTTCAACGGTTTCGTAGACCTTAAAAGCAACAATTGCATTTAACTGTGAAAGCATAAATGTAATCAACACATAAGCGACATTATATAGTAATAATCCCGCCCAACAAAATATATCGAATAACTTTTCCAATACTTCTTCACACTAATTTCTACTTTACAGACTTTGCGCGTGCTGATGCCTTAAATCATCGCCATTGGCTGTCCCCGTTTCCGAATTGGCGCCTTTACCCGCAGTACCCGGTTTAACCGTAAAAGTGAGCTGATACTTTTTGCTTTTCTCCAAGCTATCCAAAGGCAGCGTTATAAGTTGGCGATCCACTCCTGTCCTCAATTCCACCGTCACAGGCTCCGCGCTCAGGTTCAGGTAAGTCGAATTCGAAGAAATTAGATTATTTTCCTTTATACGAGGTAATGTCGTTCTCGCAGCAGCCGGTTTGGGAGCTCCATGATGATTCCGATATGGTACTAAACAAAAAATATCCAAATTATCCTCTTTTCACTCTATGGAATTCAAATTATGAATAAATAATTGTAAATAAACCAAAATAACTGAAATAAATTACGAATAAATAATTGAAATTCAAATTATGAATAAAAAAACTTGCGTTTAGCTTATAGAACAGAATCTTACTATAAGCGGCACAGGGAATACCAGTATACGCATGGTGGGCATGGTTACAGTGCAAAGTAGCATGTGTGCAGTTGGCTGGCGCATTCGTGCTTTTCCGACGTGGCGTAGAACCATTTTCCCCATTAGAAGAATCCACTTCTGGTAGCAGACGTTGCCCTTGTACTCCTTGCAAAGTTCGCAATTGATCTAAGTATAAAAACAAACATGTCAAATTCAAGTATAGTCCAAACTGCCAACCAAATCCTTAAGAAAAATGGATATTAATTAAAACCAACTTACCGTACAAGTATTTCTCCAGCGATTTAAAGGAATAAGGTCCATCATAGGGTCGCAATCCCACTTCCTGCCCTTCTTTCTTAAAAGATTCAATTAAACGCTTGGCAAAGACCTGTTCATTGGTCGTTTGCCCGCTCCGGATTTGCAATTGCTTCAAATCCAATAATTGCTGAAATATTTTCTTCTCCAACTGGTATTTGCGCTGGGCCATTTGGGACGCTCTCGTGTTCGAAATCGGATTCTTGCGTAATTTATTGCTTTTCGGTCCCCCTAAAGGCTGTTCGGATATTTCCTCTAACTTCGGACTGGAAATGGAGGATTTGCTCCTTATTCGCTCGGATTTGGTTCTCCGGAACTGGCTTTGCCCTCCAGCGGTCACTTCTGGGTTGCTTAAGCTAGACGAGCTGCCCCTACCCTTCTCGCGGAAACTCTGAGACTTTTTCAACGTTGTTCTTGCACCCATTAGTACCTCCTCTTCAGATGGACCGGGCGGTACTTCCTCGACTGGGATACTGGCTTGGATCCCATTGACCACCGGGGAAGCTTGAGATTGCGTTAAGAGCCTTTGGTCGTCTTCCGAAAAGTCTTCGCGTTCGGACATTAAGGGTCCGAGGATATCACTGTATCCCGAATCCTTCAATCCAGAGCTCTCGGTGCCAACATGGGACAAAACAGACGCTCTCGCATGGATGATCTCGTCTTCCGTCTGTCCTTCTTTGCCGGCTTCTCCAGGCAGTTTGCGTAACGCTTCGGCGTAAGATTTATCCACTGGACTGGTCGAAGTCTTTGAGTCATCAAGCCTCCCCTCGGGCTCCAAAACGACAGTTGAAGCATCGTCGCCTTCGTGCCCCAATTCCGATTCTTCGGTGTTTTCTTCACTATCTTGGTCCTCCAGCCCTTCGTTTCTGCGACGCGAACGCAACTCGCGATCATTGAGGACTTTGCTGGACTCGCTAAAAGATCGACGAGGCGCTCGCCGACGGTTTCGACGTTTTCGAGCGCTTTCTTCTGTTTCCATCCCTCCTACAGTCCTTCGTGCCTGTTACGTGTACACCAAAAACACCATGCACACAAAAAAAATCAAGTTCAATTCAGTTTATTTTTAAAATAATAATTTACCTGCAGAGATCCTTCTTCACTTAACTCTTCTAACTGAGTCTGCGTAGCACTATCTTCCAAGATGGGCATTTGCAGCTGACTTTTGCTGTACGAGGCGTCCAAAGAAGGCGGCAAACTGCTCATTTCACTGCCCAAGTAATCCCTTCTCGAGATCATGAGCCCTCTTTGGCTTTCATTCAACGCTCTAAACCGAAGGCACACAATTAGTTTTACTCGCATTACGTTTATTTTGTTAATGTAGTCTAGCAGGGAACTTACTGACTCAAAGCTCTCGACAAGGCTTTGCTGTCTGTAATCCTCGCAGCCGGTAATCCTCCATGGAGTTGCAGAAATTTGGCACAGCCCCGATTCCCCTTCTGCAACGCCGCATCCAACGGAGTCATCAGCTGTCCTTTGGCTCCTCGCATAATCGGATTGACATCGGCTTCGTAGTCAATCAAAATCTTGCACATTTCCACGTTATTATTCAAGGCTGCTACGTGCAAGGCGGATTTGCCTTCGGTACTCGCCATATTCGCTGCTCCCATCCTCAACCTTAGGAGCCAACGAACCAATTCTTTCCTTCCCGAAGCCACGGCGTCGTGCAACGGCACCTCTCCACGTGAATTGCGTAGCCACAGATTCGCTTCGTGCTTTAACAGCAGTTTTAAGGTCTCCAATTGCCCTTTAGCGGCTCCACAATGCGCCGCCCTGCAAAATATTCCGTAAATTAACTCCAAAAATTCGCTGGCCATTTAAATGTAGTTTATTCGCATAACTTACGTCCGCCCCTTTTTGTCTTGCTGACTCGGATCCGAGCCATAATTAAGCAGTAATTCAGCGCAATCCGCGTGGCCCAATGTAACAGCGTAAAACAAGGCAGTACAACCATTTGTATCCACAATATCCACATCGGCCCCACACAAAGCCACCAGCGTCTCCAAACATTCGCTATGGCCTCTGCTGGCTGCACAATGAAGCGCTAAGAAAGAGATTTAAAAAAATAGGAATTATTTTTTAATTCGATCATTTATAAGTTTCATTACCAAATATTCTTAACTAGTCCTAACTGCAAAATACTTTTGATTCTTAATCCTTCCAAATTTTGACTTTTTTTAAAAAAAACATTTTCAGTCTTTTTTATGTTCTAATTCTAGCGCCGAAATTCGCTCTTCTTGAACTTTACAATGCTATTAAGGTCAATTTTTCTCCATTTAAACATAGCAAAATCGCCCTTATTGCAGTTCGGTGCTACTAAGACCTATTTTCAGCACCTCAGCATAGCAAAATCGTCCTTATTGCAGTTCGGTGCTACTAAGACCTATTTTCAGCACCTCAGCATTAGCAAAATCGCCCTTATTGCAGTTCGGTGCTACTAAGACCTATTTTCAGCACTTGAGCATAGGAAAATCGCCCTTATCAACTCTTTTGGGTGTTACTAAGGTCTGTTTTGGGTTTTTGTGTCATGATGGCTATCGTCAAATGAAAGAATATTTTATGTTATTTATTACCTGTGAGTCCGTCTTTATCGGTAGCGGCCACCGAAGCTCCGGCGTTGACGAGGGCTAGGATTGCATCAGAACTGCCTGAAGGATACGAGGACACAGAGTCAGGAGGCGTCTCTGCAGGGCGACAAACACACCTCGCAATACTCTTGGAGGGTTGAGCACGAAACAAAACATAAACAAGCGAACATAAACAAGGACTGAAAATCAAAGCGGAAGACAAAAACCGATGAGGAGGAGAAGACGAACAACAGACGCTTCGGGGGGAGCAGATAAAGCAAAGAAACCGCTTCGTTGTACCTGCACTAGCTGCCCATAACAAGGGCTGGCGTCCGTCACGGTCCATAACATCCACTGCAACGTTGTGGTTCAGTAATTGCTTTAATGCGGCTAATCCAACTCGGGAATCACGAACGTCACGAACCGCTCCCACTACAGGACTACGTTGGCCACACATTTGGGCTGCGTAATGCAACGGATAAGCGCCGTGGACGTCCGCCGTACCAGCATCTGCTCCAGCTTCCAGTACCAGCTGCAACGCATCCAATTCCCCACATACTAAAACGGAAAAAGGTAGTAATTAATGTCTCGCAATGAGTAAACATATGTCTCTATAACTAAAGACCCAAGTAAAAAAGGGCCCCAATTGCGTCACGCCAAAGAAAGATGCGTGACAAGACAACATTGCTCTTGGACCAGCCTGTAATTATTGTATACTCCATTTTTATACACCCTTGACTTTGTAAGTATCGTGTAACTGCGGGAGGCGCTATAATACTTCAACTTTCTTCTTCACGCCCAGCTCTTTAGTGTCTCAAGATCTTACTTTACGGCTTTCATAAAAGTATTTAAAGCAAAACAACTTCTAGGCACTTTTAGATAGATTTTTTCTGTCAAAAATTCACACGAGGATTATTATCAGTACAACAAAGCTACGCAATGTCAATATGGCAAGACTTCCGTGTACCGAGATAACGAAAATAATGAGCTTACCAGTGGCCCAGTGGACGACTGAATGGCGTTCATTGTCTAGGCAATTGATATCGGCTCCTTTGCCCAAAAAATGCCGTATCACCACTCGGTTTCCTGTGAAAAACAAGGAAAAACAAATTAATATTGATTGTTGTCATAGGGCGCCATGAAATACGCTTTTCTCAACTAAACTCACCGAATTATCTACAGTACATTAGCTTAACGCCTTAATAACAATATAAGATGGCACTGTGCATTATTAGTGAACTTTTTCGTGGGATTCTTTAAGTTTACGGCGAAAAACAAGTCAAACTTTTCCAAGTTTTAAAAATTTCCTTTATGAAATCGATTTTGCGCCTTAATCGATAATGAAAACTGGTGCGGAGTATCGATTCAAAAAGTGGGGCGAAATTCAAACTTAAGCCTTAGCAATCTTTGAAGACAGTAGAAAATCGGGGCAAAATCACCGGAAATGACGGCCAAGTGCAAGGGAGTGTATCCTTCTTCATCAGGGGCATTGAGCAAGGCCGCATCTGCTTCCAATAACAGATCGATGCACCCAGTCCCCTTATTTTCCGCGCAATAATGCAAAGCGCATTTGCCCGTCCGGTCGCGATCCTTTAAACTACTCGCCTAGTCCGCCATAACCAAAAGCAAGAAAAAACACATATAAGAAAACCCATTCATCACTTTACCTTGCTTCACTTCATCCCCCATGACCCCCCAAACAAAAAATTACCTTCTTTTGTATCAAGGTTCGAATTTCCTGCAAGTTCCCTTGCTGACAGGCGTACATCAGCGGGGTGACTCCTTCGGAATTCCCTGCTTTCAATCCCCCCGCTGGTAGGCTTCCCGGTTCTATCCCCGCTGGCGGAAACGCACTAGTAGAATGGCTCTGCATATTTGTTTTTCTCTCTTTCCCTTCAAAGCCACCAATCGAAGGAAAAAAAAAGCTCAGGCCTCGTTTAATATTGCACGGTGTCACTACTGTCGGGCTCCGCCCACCTCTTCACCCTAAGTGGGACGGAAAAGGTCAGTGGGTAATCAATATAATCCAGTTTTGCCCTACAATCGGTAACTCACAATCTGAGACACATTGCCTCTAGCAACGAAACCAAAATATTGCCTTCTCCTGCGTTTACAATCACCTCGCTGGTCTGTCCAGTAAGGGGCGGAGCTATCGTCTAATTACGTGAAAAGGTTCCGATTTCCCTTTGAGCCTACCAGTCTGTCAATAAAACAGCGTCCCGATCAACTTCCTCCATTAGTAGAGTGTAATCCGAACAATGCTAGTCAAATTACCGTTTCTTTCAAGTTAACAAAAAGAAACTTCCGTGACTCTTTACTAGCGTGTAACGATCCGCTCCTGACACGCGGATTAATCGTCTCGAAATACCTGCGTTTTTTTTGTTTAACGTTTCCCTGGGAGAAAGCCAACCCAAAAGCCCACAAACTAAAGCAATAAATCCATTATTTTGAGTCAAATGATTACTTTTCAAATTTATTAACTAATTTGGAAGACTCACTAGATTGGAAAGAGCGATCCGTCAATCGTGTCAGCACGATTTGCTTTAAAATCACCGCGAAAAAGCTGAGGACGTCACACTGAAATCACGGGGTATTAGGGACACCACAACAATAGGCCTCTAATTGATGCACATTAGCCACGCAGTCTGCTTTGGAACTAAGCTCCTCCGCGGCTTAAGCGTAGATCCCCATCGTTTTTACTCAATGTATAGAGTTGGTCGTTGCTGGCGTTGCCATGGTGGCTGGGAGACCAATACAAACGGCACGTCATACCTTTGCACTTCACCTGCTTCTAAGCACCGCCCTTGAAAAAGGGGGTTGAACCAGAGAGACAGAATATCAGGCCTGGAAACGAAAAAAAAAATGAAGGATGGACCAAACACGTAAACGCTCTCCAAGGTGCCGAATATCCGGGATTGCAGACGTGTATAAGTCACCAGTGTTAAACGATAGTCAAAACGACAAAAAAGGTGTCCAATTGGTTTTCTTCCCCCACTGAAACCCCTTTTTTTTAACAAACAAGACCCCCCCTCCCCAAAAAAAGAACCTTTTTTAACTTAATTTCTTTTTAAGCGTGGTTCACTTGATGGCTAGTAATATAATTCAGCAAATCGATCTGGGTGATGATTCCAATAACCACAGTTCGCTCTTGCACATGGTCTTTGTCAGCATCTACTAGGAAATAAGAAAAAAATGAATAAATAAGTCGTTTTCAGTCAAATCCATCAACTAATTTACAGAACAAAAAGCTAAAGTTACGGGTTACTAATTATTAACTAAACAAGGGCGGTTTTCCTATGTTTAAGTGTTGGAACAAGGCCTTAGCAACTTTTAAGCGCAGTAAGGGCGATTTTGCTATGCTTAAGTGCTGGAACAAGGCCTTAGCAACATTTAAGCGCAGTAAGGGCGATTTTGCTATCCTTAAGTGCTGGAACAAGGCCTTAGCAACATTTAAGCGCAGTAAGGGCGATTTTGCTATGCGTAAGTGCTGGAACAAGGCCTTAGCAACATTTAAGCGCAGTAAGGGCGATTTTGCTATGCTTAAGTGCTGGAACAAGGCCTTAGCAACATTTAAGCGCAGTAAGGGCGATTTTGCTATGCTTAAGCATTGGATAGTCGACCTTAGTAAACGCCAAACCACAATAAGGGCAATTTTGCTTACAAATGATGAAAAATGTAATGAATAATTCTAATTAATTTACTGTAATTAGTATAAACTTAGCATTCTACTGTGAATAGATTTTTTGCGAATAACATTCTTACCATAAGGAAATATTTTAAATTATTATTTAAATGAATAATAACACATGAGAATGGTAATTAAATAAACGACAAACTTAATGCTACTTAAAGAAACCAAGAAATACGTTACACAAGCGCTGCGAATGGACGACTAAAGCGAAATGATGGCGATCCAAAATACGAGACGCCTTGCTCAACGTGGAATCCAACGTGATGGTCTGGAATTGACTGTATAGGACTTCCGAAACGGGTGTTTTAGGCTCCGCCTTCTTAGAAAGCAGGCGAGTCAACAAAGAGCCCAAAGTCACCATGCCTTTTACGGATCTAAAATGCCAAAAATAAATTTTCCAACGAAGTACATGTTAGATTATAGTGTAAGGCTTTCTATTCATACCCTTGCGCGTCCAAAACAGGAAGTTGATCAAAACCTTCCTTTTTCATGATGTCGATAGCTTCTTGGCAGCTAACGGATGGCAAAATGGTCAACGGCGCTTGCAGACCGAGCACAGACACGCGAAGGTCAGACCACCTAATGATAATAAACCAAAAGATTATTACTATGACTCCATTTCCCGGGTCAATTATCCATAAATTACCAATGGTGTTGGCTGACGTCATTGGAAGCGTCGAGTAATTCCCGCTCAATCATCCACTGATCGCTTAGGAATTTGGTCATGTAGTTGCGCAAACCATCTGGAAGGACGATTACACAGCGCTGGCCGGCTTTTAAACTCTTTGCTGCTTTCAAGCCACATGATACGGCAGCACCACTACTTCCACCTAACAAAATCAACATTAGCTCAACAAATCAATAAATATGGATAATAAGATCAGTTTTACCGCACAAAAGGCCTTCTTCTCGAATTAACCGCCTAGCCATGGGCAAAGACTCCTTATCGTTGCACTTTAGCCATCCATCAACCACGGAACGGTCTGAGAGAAAGAAAAAAAATTCAGAAAAATTAAATTTAATGAAATAAAAACGTAAAAAAATTCCTTAAAATAGAAATAAAAGAGACTAATAGATAGTTAAGAGGAAATTGGCAATAAATCTTGGAATATACCTAAAACTGTGGGGACAAAGTCGTAGCCAATGCCTTCGACTTCATAAAAGCCTGATCCGCATTGATTCATAGCTTCCGGCTGGGCCAGAATGGAGCCTTCTGGGTCCACGCCAATAACTTGACAATGTGGGACCTTTTCCTTCAATTTGCGGCCCAATCCAGCGACCGTGCCGCCAGTACCAGCTCCGGCGACCACCATATCCACTTTGCCATCGCACTGATCCAAGATTTCCTCCGCTGTCAAGTCGTAATGAGCCAAAGGATTTCCTGGGTTGCGGTACTAAAGCCCAAAACGGAACCAAATAGTGTTAAAGCGTCTTCTTAAGCATAAAACCGGGTCCAAGTACTTGATCCAGGATGATCGAGTTGGGAATGTCACGATTTAAACGCTGTGCTACCGAAATGTGACTTTCCGGCGAGTCGAACGTGGCGGAGGTGGGCGTGCGAACGATTTCAGCCCCCAAAGCGCGTAAAGTGTCCACTTTTTCGTTAGACATCTTCTCTGGAAGGACAATTATACAGCGATACCCTTTCACAGCTGCTCCTAATGCCAAACCAATTCCTAAATGTGAATAAAAAAGCAGAGAATCTTTAGAAAAGCGATTTATAAAGACAAATATATCCGCAAACTATGAACGAAAAGAAGTTAAGTAGTGGACATTAAGTAAGTTATGTAGTAAATGGTACTGGGAGTATACAACTTGAGCTTTTTACCAGTATTCCCCGATGTTGGTTCAATAAGGACATCACCAGGCTTGATTTTGCCCTCTCGTTCGGCATCTTCAATCATGCGCAAGCCAATACGATCCTTGACACTCCCTCCAGCGTTAAAAAATTCGCATTTGACGACTATTGCATATACATAAAGAAGGTAAACAGAGTTTATAATAAGGCAATAGGTTGAAACTAAGTTTAGCGAATGACTTACGGACTTCACATTCGATGCCCAAGCTCTGGGGGATCTTATTTAAGCGAACTAATGGCGTGTTACCGATATGGTGGAGAATAGTATCCATGATCTTTGGCTTGGGTTTCCTAATGAAAGGGGGAAAACGTGTTAAATTACATGATCTTAAAAGGGCTGAATTAAGATTCTTACAGCGTTTGTTTTGTATGAGGTGACGTAGCAGGGTCAGCTCCCAAATGCCATGTGCATTTACTGGGTAAATCCGGTCGCACAAATTCAGCACGTTCCCCATTTAACTTTTCTCCGTTTACTTCAACTGGCGTAGGACTCATCTTACGAGCTTTTACTACAAAAAACAGAATGAAGATTACATTACACTTGACAGTTCAGTTCGTGAGATTACTTGACAACCGTTAATTCTACAATAGGAACGAACAGATAACTTAACTATTTGTTTATCTGTAGTCTTCTGGATTCTATGATTTCTAGCAGTGTTGTTTGTTTATCTGCTTTTATCGAAAAATCGATACAAGCACCTAAACAAACAACACACACCTGAAGTTCATCAGAAAGAAACTGGAATTGTTATCTATTTATATTTAAAGGCGTTACTTACGGCGATCGTTAATTGCGTTGTATATGGAAAGACTGAGAGTACAATAGCACTACACACGCCAACACCAGGAATACGAAAGAGACGGAATAAAGCTCACAAGCCCTTGAAATAGTCCCGCACCGCCACTTAGCATGCGGCGTGTACGTAAAGCATGCAGTTTGTGATGAGGCAGGCGACCAATGGGCATGGGTGTAAGAAAAGGCGCGGCTTGAATCTTGAACAATGAAAATGAAGGGCTCGATTCGGGCGCGCTTTTTGAATTTTAAGTGTCCTAACGGCTACAAACCTGGCGATTTCTGGCTTCATTTAGGCCCAAATGACTCGAAATAAATATAACTAAACACGCAAACTAAAAAAGAAGTCATAATATTTCAGCGCGTATCATAATGTACAGGACATTTGTTATCAAAGCCAAGAATAGTGCCAAAAAAATGCGCAAAAAGACAGGAAGCGCCTTCTACATCGCCATTCTAATGGTTCACCAAGAAGGGAGAGTGACGGGCCAGAGATAAGCTAGTGAGAAACCAAGTTTTTTTTTTAAACTATCGCGGGATACTTTCTCCATATGCTTTCCCCATCCACAATTTGAATAATTTACCCGTAGTTACTTTCTCACTGACCATCACTCCTTTTAGTTCCTTAACTACCCTAGAAACGAACTGTCTCAAAGCTTGGCTTTCTTGGCTGGCGAAACATCATCTGTTTGGCGAATGTCATCAATATCCACCTTCAACTCCTTTGCTCGTTTATCAAAGTAATTCCTTAAGGTAACTCCACACCTAAAACGTTTACCACAACATTAAAACACGTCCAATTTAAATATTCTAAAAAAAGAAAACCTTACTTATATTCATCGGTATCTTCTTTGTTGTAAACATCGCAGTTGTCGAACACTAGATAAACGTCCTCGATCATTTTCGCATTGGATGAATACTGCAATGACTGGAGTTTATATTTGACCGTTCCCAAATCCATTGGTCGTTTAATGATCATCGCATAATCCGGCGCCTGGGAACGAATGACACTGAAAATTAGCTCTAAATTCATAAAAAAATATATAAAAATGCATAAAACAAGGTACACATAGATTAACACGAAAATGAAGGAAATTAAGGGGAAAAAACCCCCAAAAACCTCGGATTTCTTGACGGGACGCAGGAAAGGCCAGGCATCAGGGTGTTTCACCATGTCTCCAATTAACGTTTCCATCAAAGTCATATCCAAGACTTCTTTCTTCCCTGCCTCTCCATTCGCGCTTTCCATACGGACCCCTCGACGCGCTCTGCCGGCTGCCGAAGTACTGGCATTGCTGTGGGTGGTGGTATTAAGGCTGCCATTGAGACTGCGCGTCCCATGGCTGTGTCTGGATTGCCGCGACTGACGCCGACTTTGGTCCCCGGAATCGGAATCATCTGTGGCAGAAAGAGAACCATTGGCAGGGGAGGTAGCCGTACCTGGAGTTGGTAGGTTACACACACGCACGCGCCAAGCCAACAAAAAATGTCAAATGCCAGCAAATTAAAACCCCAAAGCGTTTTTAAATGAAAAAATAAATAGAAATACATAAAAAAAGGCGAGAAAAACTTGAAAAAGTTGGTCAAGCAAAGGAGGTTTACCTGTTAGGAAGCTTAAAGAAGGTTAAATAAAGGTACACTACCTTCCCAGGTGTCGCTTTTGAGTCTTTTAGCAGCCAAGGCGATTTTGTCAACAGCTTGGGTGGCAGAACGACGTTTCCCGAGGACAACAATTGCAGGAGAAGCGGCTTTCTTACTGGAATGATCGTCGTCTTCCGAGTCGTCTTCTTGACCGTCTTCGGAATCGAATTCGTCTTCACCCTCGCTGTACTTTAAGGCTTGGCGTACCTTCGCAGCTTCTTTCTTCTCTGGCACTGGTGGAAATAAAATAAAGCAACTTATTTACTCGCTAACCAAAAACAGTAAAATAAAACAAAATAAATAAACCTTAAAGAAAAAAAAAATTGAAATTAAATTCTAAGTGAAAGAAAGAATGTATCTTTCGGAATGTATGTACCTTTCGGTTTGGATTTAGGTACGTTACATTCAGGACACTCCCACTTGCCGCGAGGTACTTTCTTCATGGGTGGGTTCATGCAATCCAGGTGGAAAACGCGTGGACAGACATCGCAACAAATCACGTGACCACCTTTACTGCACACAGCGCAAGTTTCTTGATGAACGGATTCAGGTTCACTATTAAGAAAATAAATAAAAAAATTATTAGAGTTTAAAAGTCAATGATTAAAATAGGATTTGCCTGGCTTCCTCTTCTTGTACTTCTTCCTCTTCTTCAGCTCGTTCTGGCTCAGCTTCCCCAGGTTCTTCGTCCGATTCTTCATAGAAAACGCGTCTGAACTTCCTGGGCGTCCGTGGCTTCTCTTTCGGGCGGCAGTCATTACAAAACCAATCTCCTTCAGGTACGCTCTGCCAAAATCAATGTAAAAATGTATTAGAATATAGAAAAATTTAGCAATATCTCATATTTCTGGTTCAATCTAAACGAATTACTATAAGGAATCCTTTCAAAGGGATCTACTGCTTGGAGAAACTCGATAAATCGATAAAAACATCGGGTTGATTAGCATAGTAGAGTAACATGGTTTCTTAAATCGAAAATAAATGAAAAGAAAGTGAACTGAAAACAAAAGGACATAAATAAACGAGTTTACTACCTTAAGAGGCGGTTTGAGACAATACATATGGTGTCCTTTGTTGCAATCATCACACAGCAACATCTTTTCGGGATCCCCTTTCCGTCTGCAAATGCGACAGCGCGCATTCAACGAAGACCGACTCCACATGATGCTGTTATCTATACGAAAAACGCCAGCCATTGAAACTAAGATTTAAGATTGCCATTTCTTCCAGCAGGTTGTTACCTAATGCAGTCAAGTGGACGTAGACTTGCGCAAAACTGATGCAACCATATAAGGACGATTCCCATCGATCCATGGCTGTTTGGGCTGCTTTACTCTTGGTTTCTATATAGATTCAAGAATTCCATTAAATATTTTTATTAAATTAAATTTTATTTTTTATTTAAATGTTATTAAATAGAAAAAAGGGAAGAAAAGGACGTAAAATTGCAACAAATAGACAAAAAAAAAAAGAGTTTCAAGTTACCAGGTATGGCAGACAAGGTGGGTTCGTCCACTTTCTTGGTTTCCTTTTTCTTTTTCTCCTTTTCGGACTGGCCCAAAGGTTCTTGCAAATATTTAGGCTCCACGCTATGCGCGATTTGCAAAATAGCACAGGCCAAGTCCTTCACTGCCTTTTTCTTCTTTTTCTCAGCCACGCCTTCCTCATCCTCCATGGCTGATTCGCTAGGAGACGTTTTCTATGCAAACAAAGAAAAACAAAAATGATAAAAATCCATACAAATTAAAAAGTACATATTATGCTTCGGATTCTTACTTGAGGACTAAGTGTACGCAATTTCCCCGCCCACTTGATACTCTCGCATTGCTGGTCGTAGCTCCTGCTCTGAATAGCTTCTCTCCATGCTTGTCTGTCCTTTATCTTTAAACGCAGCAACAAAAAGAATAAAAAAATGTGTTAAAAAAAGGATTTTAGTTTACTTTGAGCGTTCCCAAGCCCCCCATGGACACTTTTTCCTCCGTTTCCAGGATTATATCCCTTAACGTGAACTCCAAGACGTCATCCACAGGGGTTCCCAGAGGGAAATTGAGATTGGAATCGTATTCCCTATCTTTTTTCTGCTGTCTGGACGATTTTCGGGCTTCTCCAGCTATATTAGGCTCCTAAAACGCGAAACAAACATGAAAAACATGAGTTAGTTTGCTTTAAAGTTCAAATTCAAGCTTACTTTGGACTCATTGAGCCGAAATCCGGGGCAATTTCGAATATTTTCCAGGATTCTCTCCTTATCTTGCAGCAAAACCTGTTTCAACGCCGATTCTCGGTATCCGCGATCGTTCAAGGCCGCCAAAAGCCGGTCCAAGTCTTCAGGTTGATCATAAAACGCCCATTTGGTCTTGGGCAAGTACGTAGCATGTACAGGACACGTGTTTGTGTCTCTGGTGCACATTCCAAAGATGCGCGGCTTCTCTTCAGGCTTGTCTGCCTCTTTGTCGGGCTCGGATTTGAAATAGTGACGAATATCTCCATGCGCCGAGCCATTTTTGACGACTGTAGGCGTTCCAGGAATGGGTTGGGACAAGCACGGACCCACTAGTTCATCGTCGTGCTCCACAAAGAGGCCTGGCAAGGACGCGAAGGACCAGAAGCGTCTGAACGCGCGATCCAAGCCCAAAGGGAGCACGTGGACGCCTGGGAGGATCTTGGCGATGCTTTGCCACAGTTGTTTCTCCTTCCTGGCGGCTTCCTGACGTCGCCGGGCTTCCTCCTTCTCTTGGCTCAGGCGTAAAGCTTCCTTTTGCTCGGCGGAAGCTTTGGCTTGCTCGGCAGACTCGACCAAATCGTCCTCGTTCTTGAGCCGGTTCCGGCTTTTCTCTTCCTTGAACCGTTTCTTCTCTGACATCTGCATTTGCTTCAAGTCATGCCGAAACGCTTGCAACTTGACGGCCTTATCGTCAATGGTATCGCGTATGGACACGTAGGTAAGGATCTGATTCGCCAAAACGTTCAGGATCTTCAACTTATCCCCTAAATCAACGCATAAAACAGCACATTAGTGACACACTTCGAAGATGATCGAGAAACATGGCAGGATATCGACGAATTTGCCGGAGATTAGAAAAAGATAGATAGATAAGTACCCATAGATAGACTGTAGACGCTGTTCGTGGCCAAGGATCGAATAATTTGCGGTTCTTCGGTCCTGAACTGGAAAGCAGGGTCGTCCGTATTGGTGTATCCTCCGCGTTGCTGGTAGCGCCATTTGGCGTTCAAATCACTGCTCGCACTCCTGACAGGCGAGCTGAGCAGGTGCAAACGCAAAACTTCCGTTAGCGTTAAGGCGTCCAATGTAATTTTGCTCAGTGGGGTCACTGAGTACGTCTGGCTTAGAATAAGAGGCGTGTCTTTGTCCAGAGCCTCGAGACCCGCGTCCACTCCCTCTACGTCTAAACGCAAAGGAGAGGTATATTAGAAAAATGCGGGTACAATTTGAAGTTTGTAACCAAACCTTCAGTAGCGACTTTGGTTTGGCTGACTTCTTCAGCTTCTTCTTCTTGCAGATCAAAGATGACTTTGAGCATGATTTGGAGAATCTCACTTAATGGGCCGGACACTTCTTTCTCTGTCACTGCACGTTCCAGCAATTCGTACGAAACGCCTTTGGGGAAATCGTCTTTGAGATGAAGCTCAGTGTAGAAACAGGCAAAGAATTCCAGCAACATCAGAAAATCGCCGAAAAGATGATTCGGGATTTGACAATGGACTGGAACAGGAGCTGGCATATCCTAGAAAAATGTATAAAAATCCTTAATCCTTAAATGTATAAAAAAAAATTATAAAAATATAGAGTATAAAAAATATTAAAAAATATAAAGTATACAAATAAAAAATAATAAAAAAATTTTAAACGGAACTAAACTTAGCATTATCATGTCTGTTTTGTTACTTTGAGGTCGTCGCATTCTAAATCGTCTCGAGGTTTGCTCCATTCTTTGAGGTGTTCCAGCTGTGCTCGTTTCTCGTCTTTTCGCCTCTGTCGCGCTTGCTTCTTTTCTTCCTGTTTCTGCAATTTCTGTTTTTCAGCCAACATCCTCATGTCTTCTCGAAACTTCTCCCTATTCTCTCGAATCCTTCACAAAAAAGTGAACGAAAGAAAAAAAGGGAAAGAACGTTCATCAGAAATTCGATTTCAGGTGCCCAGGAATTCTTACTGGATCATTTCGGTGTCTGCATCCATATTTTCAACCTTCTTTTTGACTTTGGGCTCTGCTTTGATCCCAGTCGAGTCTTTCGAGCTCTTAGAAGGGCTAACGCTCTTTGAAGTCACGCCATTGGTACCAGAAGGCGAGGTTACCGTTTCGGCAGCCCTGGGTTTCTTGACTTGGGGCGTGCCATCAAACGTGGGCGGTTTCCCCACGAATATCTGCTCGTATTTCAACACGGGGATTTTGTATTTTGCCAAGGCGCCATCCTAACACATAAAAAAAGTGTTAAATAACACACCAATCGAGTGTAAAAGAGGTTTTTCTTTACCTTAACAAGCCAGCAACCTTGGTCGCAGTATTCCATGACGTGTTTGGCGTAAATCCGCGTTTTATCCCGCGAAAGAATGCCCTTTTCTCGTCGAATGCAATCGGTAGCCACAATATGCATTCCTAATGAGGTACTGTCCCTAGCTCCGAGCTCCTCCACTTCATAGTTTAACAACTCGGGCGGGTACCCGAATTGATCCCGATTGGCCATTTTATCTCCTTGACTCAAATCCTCACTGTAAACAAAAAGAATTTAAAAAAATGAAGAAACTAAGAGTTTCAAAAGAGTGCAGGAAGTATTTCAATAGAATGCCTTACTCTGGCTCTTCAATATATTTGTCCATTTCTTCTTTGGTGGGAGGAATGATTCGCAGCACTCTGCAGGAATGCCTGTAAAAAGAAGCATACACACGTATACTGTAAACGACAATAAAAAAACAAGGGAAGTTTACCATTTGCCTTTGATGATGGCTTCGACAGATTCTGACAAGAAATACCGGTCTTTGATGAAAAAGTAAATGTCATCCGCTACGTCATACAGTTTGGCTCTACAAGTTCGATTAGCCAAGTACAGCATAGGGATTTTGGTCTAAAACGGTAAATGTCAAGGTTACAAGCATTAAAAACAACATGGTACTGAAATGTATCGTGTAGTACAAGGTTTTTCTTTTTACCTCTTTGGGGATGTCAATGATAGACTTGACAGCTTTCTGCTCACTCTCCAAAGCTTCTTGGTAGGTCAAATTGGCTTTCCCAGTCAAAGAACAGGACCAAACCAGAGAATTACACAGAATAACTCTTTCAAAGAAGGCACTGCAACACAAATAAAAGCAATAGCTGTAAATATGGCGGCTGGGTAATACAGTAATGAATGTATGTTATGGTTGTTTGTTAAACTTACTCATAGTCCCTAAATATTTCTTTTGTGAGTGGGCAAATGAATACTTCATCATCCGGTTTGAGATTAGCAGGAGGTTTTAGCCGTTGAAAAGGCTGGCGTCGAAATAGCGGCATGGCTCACGCGAAAATGGCTTCCTTCCACTGACACGATAACTCCCAGAGCCAGAGCACCAAGCCGAGGTAGAATGTAAAGACCTAAAGAGACGCCAAGAGAAACTTTTGTAAGGCATGATCTAGAAAGTTTTCATTGAATGCGTGCTTAATCACACAAAGTTACTTTTGCCAAGCTTTGAACACGTGTTTTTGTTCTATAAGATGTACAAATTAGATGACTGGAGTTACGGGAAAACTGAAGGAAAACTGTGGACAGGAAACACAAACTTGCGACACTCATTCCAGTCAGCCATGGAACGCAAGCTCTTGTCTTGCTCAGGGCCGCGGACCGCGAAAACCGTGTACATCTCCCCTGGCTTTGCCCGCGCCGCGCCATTGTTTATTCTGCTATTTTCTGGCAGAAAACTACCAAAAGAGAGGCGAGCAAAAATGCAGCTCATACGGAGGTCTGTTCTGCATAATGGTTTGAAATGTGCAGTGTTACAATTGTGGGTTAGGCATGGAAATTAATTGTTTTTTTAAACACGCTTTCCCCGCCATCCACAGTAAGGTCAGTGGCCGACTGGTGGCAACGTAGCGCCTGTTTGTGCTCGCTCCTCATTGGCTGACGCATACGGGCGCGTGATTTGAATTTGACAACGTAAATGAAAACGGAGTCTGCGCAAGTGTAAGCTAATTATAGTTAAATTCGTAAAGTAATCGTCAGCAGAACGTTTATAATCAACTAGCAATACTATATAAGAGCTAATAGACCAAGACCTAGAAACAGACGATGTACAGTGAGTGCATAAATACGCAATACAGTTTTACCATTAGTGCTAAAATTCTTTTGGTGAAATTAAAAGCAATTCAAATTCAAAGCAAATCAAATTTGTTATTGTCCGGAAAATTAGCAACATGTACTAGTGAATATAGAACACAAGCCCAGTACGGTACGAACCAGCAACAATTGACAGAACGTACTACTGATTAGTAGTACAAAATAACGAATTGGTTATCTACGTTTGATTTTTATTGGATTGCGAGCCCGGTACGAAACCGGGCAACAAAAAATTTAGTTCAGACTCATCATTTGCTCCCCTCCACGGAAATCTTTAGTAAAAGGCGAAAGATTTATCCGCTTGTTGAAGGGAAGCCAGAGTTAATTTGAGATGGTTTCTACTCCGCACAAGGGCGCTGCCTTCGATTTGTACATCAATGAGTACTATCTAACAAGACACTCTTGTTATAAAATTTAGCCAAAAAACTAGAATAACAATAACTTTTTAATTAAATATAATAAACATTGTAAAACTATATTCACAAATCAGATTATAACTTAATCTTCCACTAATGTCTTAAATTATAATTAACGGCTGACGATCTCGTAAATACTTGTCCACCATTATTTGGTGCGTGAAGCATCACGTGGCGACACCTAGTGAAGAAACTATTCATCACTGAGAAACGCCTAGTGGCACATACAATACACTTGTTCTCCAATATTCGCGCCATAATTTCAAACGGATAGCATTAACAGTACATAATAAAATCGCTACAAATGATCTATTGATGGTTTATGGGCATTTTAATCGTTTAATATAGATATTAAATAACTCTATACATATTATCATAAATTTCTATTCTATTCCACAATTGCACGCAGAGTATTTTCTTTTATCAAACAAACAACCATGATTGTAGAAGGGACAATAGTCGTCCATTTTGAACGCAATTTCGAATCACTTCACATTAGTCTGTATATCACAGTCATATCTAACCTAATTAATACTTGAGGAGACACGGTGATCTGCTAATCTACTGCTTACTTGCTACCTTTCCATCCTTTCCATAAAGAAGAAATGCTGGCTGCAGCAGTACTCATTAAGCTGGTTTGAACTAACGGAGGTCTAGGAGGGGAAGCTGCAACGGACGTGGTCACATTACTTCCGCTTGTTCGATTCGGACTACCCTCGGCCAGTGGTATATTGGGTACCTACAACAACCACTTAATTGACAATAAAAGATCGTACACATACAGCTTACAGCTTCCCAATCCGCGTTGACAGAATCACTTTCTTCTTCCGACTCTGAAAAACATTCCACTTTCTCATCGCCTTCTTCGGTATCTAGTCTATGCGAATCTGGATACATTTCAAAAGGACCTTGCCTAATAAGGAATATCAATACATAGAACTATACCAGGTAAGAACTGTACCTTCCCAAATCTGTTAAACCCGCATTAAGTAGCGCCGAAAGGCGGTGTAATAAATTGAGCGAATGCACGTGTTCTATGGGTACCCGCTGGGTGGCACATAAATAAGTAACGTTGCCAATTAAGCGAGTCACTTTCCTCAAAAACTGGGCTTCGGTCAGATCCTGGTTGCAGAACTCACTGCAAGAAAAGAAAAATCCGAAAAATAACCTTAAAATATAAGAATAAATGAAAATAACTAGACTATAAGACTAGACTATAATGAAAATAAGACTATAATAAATAAACAAGAAAATTACCTAAAATCCAGGCGTTTGGGGAGTCTGACGTCCAAATAGAACGCTAAAATGCTCACTATTTGGGTGGTATAAGCCAAAGCTGCCAAAACATGGCAAGATGGCCCAGTTTCTTTATCTAAACCAACCCAAATTTTCAAGGAACTCGAGACGGGTATAATTGAATACATAAACAAGACAAAACGTAAAAAAGTTACCCCAGTTTTTGAGAGACGTTAGTTCAGGAACGGACGGTAATATGGCTTGCACTATTTGATACTGCGCTTCCCCTGTGGAAGCTGTCACGACCCATCGTCCACACACATAAGTTGTACGCGAAGCTTCAGCCAAAGCCGAACTAATTGCGTTTTCAGTTTCGCCGATTCCTTCCGAAACGGGCTCATCCCTAAAATGAATCATAACAAAACCCTATTATAGAAGCTGTATTTCCTAATAAACTTTTTAAGATCGTAAGAAGAAATACTAAGAAAGAAATGCTATAATCCAAAATTTTAATTATCCCTCGTTATTCGTTCCTCTGTGTCGCAAACAACCGAGCTTGTAACGAACGAAATTCGAAACTTTCAAAACACTACGTCACGTGGTTAGCATCGTCATGGTAATCGAACTGCTTGTTTACTACATAGACTAGGGAATAACCCGGTAACAAACCCAAACACCAGGGCTTGCAAGCCACGCCTTCTCCTTTTCGTTACGGGAAAATATACAAATTTGAAACGCTAATAACTAATGAACGGCTAATTAGACAATTATGAAATCAGGTTTACAATCTTTAGAAAAACACTCACTAAAAGACTTGATCAAAACTTAAGTTGCCCCTTTTTAATTTTCCAAGTTTTATTCAGAATGTAAATGAACAAAATAAAATGCGTTCAAATAATATAAGAATCTAAGAATAATAAGAATATAAGAATACATATAAGAATAAAATGCGTTCAACATTACTTGAGCTGCAGGAGGTTTTGAGTTATGGGGAAAATGTATCTGGAAACTTGGTGGATGTTGGACCGTACGATTCGTTTGAGCTGGCTTTGGGTCGCCGCCAAGTTCCTGACGAAATTCTGCCCTGTTTCTTGCTTATTCCCTAGTTTTCTCTCCGCATTGAGCACTTTTTCGGCACACTGAGGCAGGCGCTTCCGAATGCGCTGGATTTTATGTCGCAAATCCTGGAGTCGCTCGCCGCAATGCTGGATTTCGTCCTTTTGCGCTTTCTTCATCTGCTGGAGGATGCCCACTCTCTCTCGGCATGACCGGACCTGCTGCTTCTGTAACACGACACCCCAAACCCAACCAACACGGATTACCAAGAACTCCTAATGCAACGTCATAACCTAATTTTTCTTACTAATCGCTCCGTTTCCGTCCAACGCCGTGCAGCATCCGCCACGCTCGCCTCTAAACCGACTATCTGCGATCCAAGTTGATTCAGTTGCGTTTTCTTCGCTTGGTATCTACAAACCAGCAACAAAAGCAAAAGAATACATTAAAGGAATTTTTTTAAAAAATGACAAAATTATCCATAATACTGTGCATCATCCTCATAATAACAGTGATTAGTGACGCAACAGCGTCCGAAACACACGTCACATGGATCGACACATTCATTGGAGTTTTCTTGACCTTATTCGGAGCTAGTGACATCAAAGCAGAGGAACCCATGGCTCGCGCGAGTTTCCGCGACAATTCCGATAGCATTGTGGTAGAAGCCGATTTCGGTTCGCTAGATCCAGATCCTAATGCCATTACATTCGAAGAAGAAGTGTGCGAAGGAGAGAAATTCAAGTGGCACAATAAATGTGTCGCTTTACTGAGCCAAGGTCCATGCTTGCCCTCCGAATGGGTCGTGATTTCCAAAACCACGGGTATATTGCGTTATTCCCTATTTGTTAAGCTCTGCACTAACGTTTTCTTCCGTCAAAATGCTTTTTTTAAGAATCGTTTTCCTTAAAATCGGTTTGATCTTCCTTACTCTAGGTTTGCCACAGTGCAAGCGAAGGCCGTGTTCGGTGGGGGACGAAAACAGGGAAGAATGTTTACGTATGGGGAGAAGCCAACGCCAAGAATGTAAGGAAGGGATGCGGCTGTTTTGGAACAACTTTGGTGAAACCGAGTGCGATTGTTTTCCCGGATGGATTTTCTGGCGGAAAGATAACAGCTGCTATCGGGCGTTCACGCAAGGACCTTGTTCGCTCAAGTACTATCTAGTGTGGAAGGGAAATCAAGCAACGTGCGAGTTCAATACTTGTCAGAAGGACGGATGGGTGCCTTACACTGAGCCTGGGCGGGGCATGGGGCGGATCTTCTTCCCCGGGAACACTCGCGATACGAGGTGCTATGAGCTCAACTCTACTGGACCGTGTGGCAGCGCAGGTATTGGCATGCTGATGGTCAATGCGACCAGCTTGAGGCTAAATTGCGAAGGACCGCAAGATAGACCTGTGGCTACTACAGCGGTCATCAGCTGTCCTGCAGGTTCCAGAAGAGATGCTATGGGAACTTGCAGAAAGGTCTTTGGATTCTAATTTGCTCATGTCAGAAAGAAATTCTACTTTTGTAATGTAATAAGAGAGCGAATAAATGAACCTTGTTTTGACTTGCAATGATTCTTGAGGTAAACCAGACAACTGGTTCTTAGATGGAGAAATTAAGGACTGTTTGAAGGAATTTCGTTAATTTCTGTTTGAATAGCTAAGGCAAAGCGAAAAGGAAGGGAAATTACCCAGCCCAGTGTAGGATGCATTCGGAGCAGTAAAAGAGTGTTCGCGCGTTTTGACACAATTGGCACTTGTCATAACATGTTGGCGTTAGTTTCCAGAAGCATTCGTCAGAAGACACTAAAGGGAATTCATTAGGAGCAATACTTTCTGTTGAGCTACTCGTTTCCATGTTAACTTGGCACACTTCACTCCCCGTGTTGGCCATTCCTTTGTTTACTAACAATTTGTCCTAGTCGTAGGATAGCTCGCTAGATGGCGTTATGGTGAAGAAAAAATAAAAAGAATTTAATTAAGAATTAAGAAAATTAAAGTCTGGGAAGAAGGATCCTTTATTGAAGCAACACAAACGGACCAGCCAAATAACGTTGCAGTCAGAGAAACATTGCGCAAGAACCATTTTCCACATTTTTAGATCAATAAGGTGGCGGCATAGGAGGCTGCGGTGGCGGTGAGTAGGATGGCGTTGGAGGCGAATAAGGAGGTGGCATGGGAGGTGCACCATAGGATGGAGGTGGAGCATAAGATGGCGGCGGAGAAGGTGGAGAATAGGATGGCGGCGGAGAAGGTGGAGAATAGGATGGAGGCGGCATAGGAGGAGGGCCATAAGATGGTGGAGATGGTGGCGAGTATGGCATAGGAGGCGGAGCGTAAGATGGAGGAGGCATCGGAGGAGGAGGTCCATAGGATGGAGGTGGCATCGGAGGCGGCGCATATGGCATTGGCGGCGGCGGCGGGGGAAGTAGAAAAGGAGTCGTCAGAGGGACGGGCATGGGCTTCTGAACGAAATAGACTGGCGAAAACGAAGCTGTAGTTTCCTTCTTATAACCCACTCCTTTCAAGAACCGTTTGGATCGCTTATGTTTCTCATCATGGTGACGCCCCGCCAAAACACTCGAAAGCGCCACACACAGGAGGACGATGTGAATCTAGACAACAAATAGCCACAAAAGATGCATTACTTGTTGCAGCGAATAAACAATTGACACGAATTTAAGGAAATATCTTACCTTCCGCATGACTGCCAATGACTTGAAACGTTTGCAAGGAAGTCGAGTTTGCTTCTGACCTCCTACCGAAAAGTCTCCGTTTTTATAGGGTCAAGAAGTCGAAGGCTGCTACCCATTTCACCTGGCATTACGACTTTTTTTTTACCGCAAATTCAATTAAGTTAATTAAATCCCTCAAGTCCGGGTGCTAAAAACCTTTCCTTCGAAGCCGTTGACCGTATAGCCTATCACGACCATACGAAACCTTATGGAATTCTGAAAAGAAAAGGAGCATTCAATTAACCCTTCTTTATAATTAACCAACTTTCTAACACTTTCCTTAATTAGTGCTACTTTCAACCTCTTACCTTTTCTTGACCTTAACTAATTCAAAAAACAACATTCTAAATCTCTTAATTAATTATAATTCTAATTCATTCTAATTCTTAATTCATTCTAAATCTCCTTCTCCCTATTTACAATCGTAGTTTTTACATTTCGTACTTACAATCTACCATCACAGTTTTCTTTGTTCCTTTAATGAAATAACGAAAGTCAAAGATAGGAGTCCAGTTTCCCGCTCATCTTTTCATTGTTGAACTGTGGTTTCAAGTGCGGACCGAGCTCAAACTGTGGCAAAGTTCATTGTTGGCCTGAGGCAGCGGGTAAGTGCCCTTTCTTGTAAACAAACAATAGAATAAAAAAGTTTTCTTCGGATGACACAAGGGGTAAGTAGATTGTAATATGTACAAGCCACACTCCCTTATTTTGTATAATTATTAGCTCTATATACACACACACGGTGGTAAGGAAAACAATAACAAGTCACAATGAAATAAAATACTAAAAATGGGAACACTTTGCAACATGTTCCCGTCCAAGGAAAAGAATCCCTTCTTATTTTTCTTTTTCAAAAGTCAACTTCCCCTATAGATTTTCTATTATATACAAACGGAAGCCTTCGTGAGCTGATCTTCTTTTTTAATCTCCTTTTCTCTCGCTATCGACTTTGTCTATATCTACGCGTGTTCATGCCTTAACCATGACGCTGGCACCCATTGTGGCTCTCGTTCCAAAACATTAATTTCCCCCAATAGCTGCGTGTAGGCTCGGTCGTCATCCGCGTTCACAATGACCATATCGAAGTAGTGTCCGTAGACTTCTTCCATCTCTCTTGCCTTTTCAATAATATCTTTGAGCTCATCATCCTGAAATAGCATACATTTGTCCATTAATTTCGTCCGGCTATTCAGATCTTTCTTTTGTTTAAGAACCTTGAAGGGCTCGTTTCTTTGAATCTTCTTCTGTCGCAGTTTCTCTAACGAGGGAGGCGCGACAAAAACGATAAACGGTTTCAAATCCGAGGTGCGCAGTAGCTTCAAGGACTGCGGATGCAAGTTGAGCACGCAAATCTTGTTACGGTTCACCACCGACCGAATGGCGTCCACACTGGTCCCATAGTACGCCTTTTCGTACTCGCCGTGCTCCACGAACTTCCTCGATAAGATGTCCGCTTCGAATTGAGCCCTGCTAATGAAGTGGTAGTCTTGCCCGTCCACCTCGTTATCCTTCTTGGGTCGAGAAGTATCTACGCCAAAAAAGAAACAACCAAAACTTGAGTCCCCGGCCACATTCCCATGCGAATAAAAAAAAATTCAAATAATTGCAACGCACGAGGAATGGCGGCCGCAAAACGCTCAGCATCTTGCATGAGTCTTTGTCTCAATTCATGGCGTCCAATATTGGGTGGTCCAATGAGTACAATGGGTCGTTTATGGTTCGCCCGAGGGTAATACAGCGCTACTTCTTCGTAGGTGAGTACTTCCTCTGCGTCGAAATCTACGTCAAACAAAACACCATCAATTTACTACGTGATCCTTTACAAACCGATTTCAAAGAAGATAAAAAAAAAAAGGAATTAAAAAAGGCAATGGTACCGTCGCTAAAATTGGCGTTGTAAAGCACTTTCTTCTTCTTTTTCTTTTGGTGTTTTTTGGCACACAGAAAGTTGCTCTTATTGCTCTTCTCCTTGTCCAGGGAGTCGGTAACGATCGTCTGCTTCATGGCTTCGCGCTGCTGCTGGAAGTTCTTGCTGGGAATGAGGCCTGCCAACGTCTGGTCTTCTTCCCCTTCTCGGTAGGCTTGCCACCAATTCGAGTCTTCCTGACTAATCACGTGGAGAATATCGCCCTTCTGAAAGCTAATGCCCAGTTCTCTGCAAGGAATATACAGATCTTCTTCCGGATCATAGTCAAAATGCGCCTTGACGTGCATCTAAACAAGAAATAATTCATGAAAGAATTCCCAAACACATTACAATTTGTTTCCTTTTCAACGAAAATTCCTTACCAAAGTAGGTGCGGGTTGAATAGCCGGCTTACTGTCCCTCGTAGGGACCACCATGAACGTGAGGGTCCCCGTCATGCCCGCCAAGAGGTCGCACACTTCATTGACGCTCTTTCCGCGCATTTCGATGTTATTCACCTCCAGAATCTCGTCATTCTCGTGCAAAAGGCCGGATCTTTCCGCTGCGCCGCCTCTGACGATCCTTCCCACCACGACTGCGTCTCCTTCGTTCCTCACAGTTGCACCCTAGGATAAATGTATTATACAAAAGAAAACCAAACACAACGCACCTAAATCTCTCTCTCTCTTTCTTTGAAAAAAGGCAATTTTTGAACGAGAACTTGGAAAGCCCGAAGAATAATAGAAATTTCCTCACCAGAGGTTCATTGGTCTTTTCAATCTTGATAATCTTGACGATTTTATCCCCCAATTGCTGCAAGGGCACTTCAGGTGGCGTGTGCAGCACCTTCAAGGGCTGCGGTAGCGGTTGCCTGCCGTCTACGTCCACATCCGCCCCATCAGCGTCCGAATAAGGGGGCGGGGGCAAGGCTGCTCGCTGGGCAATCTTGTCATGCGCATACAGTAGTCCTTCCACTTCATATGTGCCCAGTAAATCCACCAATTCCGCTGCATCTGGTATAGGCAAGTGCTGCAAATCCGCTATACACTGTTAGAAAAAAGTACATTTAAATCAAAAACCATTCAAAATTCATTTTTTTTAATTTTACTTCGGAAACCAAATTCTCCACATCGTTATGGATTGGCACGCGGGGCTGACCCACGCAGAACAGCTCCTCGACTTTCGCTTGCAACGCCAGGGCAGCCCGAAAATCCGGCGAAGCGAGCAAAGTTTGTACTACCGCCAAATCCGCTTCCAGCGCTTGTTGACCTTGGATCAAACCGTTCTTTTTCAGCTGTTGTTGCACTCGCTGTAAAGCTGCCGTTAATTCCGCCACACCTGGAGAAAAAACCCAATCCATTCATCAGTCACATGCTCTTCATCTCCTTCTCCCTCGTTTCCCAAGTTTCAGTTCATCTTTTCGAGTTTATTTGTTATTATTTACCAATGATTTTCGGCAAGTTGGCCAAAACGTGCGAGTTGTACGCGTCCTCCTCTTCCTGGTCCAGACTATACCCCGAATTCAGCACTCCCGAGGACGGAGGTGGAGGCGTGGCCAGCGGCAAGGGAGACGAGCTGGGACTGCTTTCGAGAGCTTGCAATTTCCGAGAGCCCCGCAAGGACGACCGGAGCAGTTCTTCCTCTCGAGCTTGGCGTTCCTCGAGTTCTTTTCGCTTGCGCAGCTCTTCCTATGGAAGCCGAAAAGGGAGAACAAAGTGCATACAATGAAAAACTGTTCCGTACTAGATACGAAAAGGGCTATTTTGGGTGAATAGAATCAATTATTACATAACCCGTAAAGGGAACATTCATTATTGGGCAACAGTGAAATTTTCCGTTCTGGTAAGCTAACCTCGCTAACCGCGGATTCGCCCCTCCCCCTCGATAACCGCTAGTCGGTGTTCCATAAGTTCGCAAAATTTCTTTGTTGTACTACAGTCGCACAACAAAAATAGTCTTTTTTTAAAAAAGCATGAGTGATTTCCTACCCATAACTAAAAATAGACCCGAAACAAAGCATTCCCCAAGTAATTAAAGACGGATGGGAGGAATGGATAACGCATTAAGGCTTCTCCTGAGATGAAGACGATCATGGTCGCCATGGCAATCGCCGAGTCAACAACACATAACAGACAGAGAGACGCAAGGGATCAGGAGAAAGCGTGCGGTATCGCTTACTATTGAAGCTCGAAAGACTATGTGGTACTCTTGTTTTCTAGGTACTATCTCAATCTATACGGTACTAAAGACCTGCCATTCCAGACTTTCGCAAGCATGGACGAAACACAAGTCGAAAAAGAGCAACAGAGTTCAAAAAGAGCTAAACCAAGTCAAGGGAATTCCATATATGGCACTAATTATTCACATGTGCTCAATACCTCCTTTCACTTTCAAGTATTTCCTCCCTTTTAAGGTAATTTCCCCATTATTTTGGCGTAACTCGCTTTTCTTCTCCTTTAAAGAAGGATTCAAACCATTAACATTTCAAACCAAACGCTCAAGGCTCCCGTATACCTTAGCTTATTGATCTGAAAGAGTCATAGATGGCGTTCATGGTGACAAATTCGAAAGTTAACAGTTCTCCCGTTTCAGAACCCGGAGATAAAACTGACACCGAATGTGTCATATTGTTGCAAAACGTTCTCCGGAAAAAGACTGACAAACGGGTGTCTTAGAGGTTGTTGGAACCTTGAGAGTTGGATTGGAAATGCCTTAGACATGTACAAAATGCATTGTTCAAAACTGACAAACTAGTGTCACTTTTGACAGCGGGGCACATTACATACGTGTGTCACTAAATCCACAGAACATGTCAAAAGTAAGAGTATTGACAAATTTGGATGAGATATTCCTAATGGGAGAATGTTCCCAGAAACTCCACTTCCAATTTGCAAAGTTAAAAATGCTGAACGGATCATTTTAATTTAAAGCACTAAAGTGAATCCCGTGAGGAAACACATGCTCTGGAATACGTAAATAAATTCAACGTCAAAAGTTTTGAGAGCTTTTGTCCCATTGGGGGGAATGGTCTTCCTGCAGCATCAATTGGGGAACGTTAGAAATTTTAATGAGGTTTAGTAGCATATTTTTAGCTCGCGCCGTAAAACGAGAATGTTACCAGGGAAATTCCGTTGGGTAATTTCTTATGAATAATTGCGGGCTCCCCCTGGAGTTGAAACGGAAACAGCAACATCTTTCCCGCATCTCTAGGAAGTGGAAATTCTTCCACACGGCCTCTCTCTCTCTCTTGTCGGAAACCTTTTTCTTTTCTGACGTCGTGTGTGCGATGTGCTTTAGACAAACAGAACAGTATTAAATAATAACTGACGCCAAAAAGAAAAACACTCGTTAAGCTACGTTTTCAAACGCACTTCCTGCTCTGTTTTCATTTTCCTCTCTCTCTCTCTCGTAAATAGAATCATCAGCAACCCACGAGGGCGTATTAAAAGGTGTTTCCGTTTTTATTTTATTTATTTTTCGAATTGTTCAGCTTTTTCTTTCTTCCTAGCCTGGAAACAAACGGAAACGTGGCCATAACGCAATCCTGCGTAACATTCCACCATACCCGATCACCAAAACTGACCATATAGCGTGACCAGTAACACTACCCCTGTACCCTCAGAACTACTCCCCCTCAGCGCTGCTATTCTCCTTTTTCTTTCTTTTTTTTCTAATTTTTTAGAGGGGAAACCGACACCGAAACACATATTTATGGCATTTCTAAACCAAAGTTTCTCGTTCTGAAACGATTAGAGCACGTCCTACAATGGCTACTACAAAAAGAGAATAGAGATCTAATAACATAAATCTTGATATTATTGTATCAAAATAAAATGGATCTCGCTTCTTTTTTTCTACCCAAGATTAAGAGGATTGTTCCAAGGTATTATAAAGTATAAAGAAAGAAAGCATCTTTTCATACCTGGTATTTACGTATCCTTTCCAATTGCTCTCGACTCGGCTCTTCTGCACTGGGGCCATTGGCTGAATCCACCTGACGTTTCGGCGACGTGGCAGGTCGCTCATCTTTCGGTTTGGCAGGGACCTTCATTCCCAAATCAAAAAATATCATCAGTCATTATCCTACACATCCTTCAAAACCTTATTTTAAACACAAATGCACTCCCCCCAAACCAAATCCACCTCACGCTGCGTTTCTTTCCCTCCTTCTTTCTTCAAAATGTAAAAAAGCATCCTCCATCATTCTCTGTACGAGTCAAAACTTTCTGTCAAAACTTTCAAAATTCCCCACCCCTTTTCCTAGGTATGCATAATGTGAGCAAAGCCTAAAACTCTCCAAAACTCTCTAAAAATGTGCCAAAGAAAAAAAACTCTTATCGATTTCCATAAGGGTGAATGAGGGAAAACAAAGGAAGCTGTATGCTCATTAAGCAAAAGCGAAATTTCCTGTTTTCGTCCTTTATATTGTCCATCTCCCCCTCCCCCACCCGCGCATCATACCATGCCATTGTTCTAAATCCCAACCAAAGGGGGAAAAAAAGAAACGAACGGAGAACAAAAGACGCCAAACGCCTTCTACTCATGCTTTCTCACGATCGCGTAGATGGTACGGCCACAAGCCAGCTTCTATCGTTTCTTCCTAACCGAAGCCCCTCCCCTTTCCCTAAAATACACTTCCACGGCTCCGACAGATTTTTTTTTTCTTTTTAATTACAATACTTTTCTACTTATTAACGCGCAGCGTTCTTGAACGTAGTCTTACTTCACTTTAAATGATGGATCTGAGAATTTTTTCATGATTTTTTAAAACTATTGATTGATTTTTGAAGGATTTTTTTGATTATCTCAACTACTTTTTGAATATTTACCTGCGGCGCTTGGGCTCGGTTGACTAAACGTCCGTCTTCTTCAATCCGGAGGTGGTCGCGTGGCGGCGGCACCGGTTTGCCAGCCGTTCCATTGACGGCTACCGGCAAAGCTCCGCCCCCCGCGGAAGACTTCTTGGCCAGATTCCCGTTGTTGTTGTTATTATGGTGCGCCTGGCCGAGCGGTTTGGGGGGTGGGTACCGGGGCGGAGTCTTGGTTCGCGCTATGAAAGTATCCGGCACGTCGACCGCCATTTCACGGTGCGGTCCGGTATCCCAATCCGGGATGATTGCGTGGTTTACGTTCACGTTCATATTCATGAGACTGTCGGCCCCGTCACGCGTGCTGCTACTGCGTTGGCTGTGTGGGCGTGACCCACTTCCGGTTTGTCCTCCTTCGCGGGATGTTCCCATGACCGATTCTTGTGATGACGAGAAGGCGGCTGAAGATCGGTTACTATGATGGCTCGCCGCCCATCGGGGATTCGTACTAAGAGGCTGCGATTCGGCGGATCGGTCCGGATCCGAATCGGAAGCTCTTGACGTCCGGTTTAGTGCGTCCTGACTGCCACTCAAGCGTGCCCTGAGAAAAACACAAACAATAACCAATTAATCACCCAAATTACTCGGCTTTCCCCATGTTTGCCCCTCTTCCTTATGCGTCAACGAAGAGCATTCATCCCCTCAAAGCTACACACAGACAACGGGGAGGAGCTTACGAGAATAGCAAAGCAGGGAACGCGTTGTGAACTAACATTCGGCGTTTAATTTGCCGTTCAGCTAATGTTAGAATGGCGGAATAAGCCCCAAAAAGTGCACAAATAAATAAGAATTCTGGAGTGAGTTTTGAAAACATTTCTGCCACAAACACCAGATCGTTTTGATCGATCTTCAGATTTCAGATCGTTTCCAAATGCTTTGAAAGATAATTACTAGACGTATTTTAACGTGAAAACTTTCAAGACATCCGCTAAATGGAACGAAACCCAATAGGAGTCTAATTAAACCAAATACGCTCAATTATGCCTAAAAATCGCAAGAATGTTGCGGATAAATTAGAGTTTCAACAAGACAGCGTCACAAGAATATGGAAACATCATTGCTGGTTAACTGGTAAAAAGTATACTATAAATCTTTCATATAACACAACTCATTACTAATAAAGATTAAGTACTAGTAAAGATTACTGATTCAAAATTAAAACAAAATATACCGAAAATGCTTAAGTAAATTAAAACATAGAAATTTAACGCAATATTTCAACGGAATGTATTGTCCACGCTGTTTCTAATCAGCTAGCAGGGAATTTTCTTGTCAGCGACAACACCAACGCTAACATGACGTCATAGCCGCTAAGATTTGATTGCAGTAGCTAATCACACTCAAGAAATAGCGCGATAAGACGTTTCCACACAGTTTGGAAATGAACCATTTTGGCGTGCAGGGAAATGTCCTTAGCGATTGCAAACCCTATCCAGCGTTCCTTCTAACCACGACCTCAATCTTAGTGTTATATCATTTCATTTGCATATTCTTGTTTGGCTTCTTTGCCTTGCCTCCTCAAAAAAGAAATAAAAAGGTGTGAAAAGACTTTTTTTCTACCAGCCAGAACTCTCGCCCCGAGGGCCCATCTCTCTTTTCTCAACCAAGGTCATTCAATAGTCCGGCAAAGGCAAATAGCATACGAGAGAGAGGTTTCAACGTGTGTTTTAAAGACACACATACCTAGAACACTTTACTTCACCGCCCAAAAATTCTTGGGTAACTTTTCTTACTATTCAAATAGTGTTCTAAGCTTTAAGCCAATAAGGACACTTGGTCCCAACATGTGTACAATTACAATGAAAGTCCATTTAACGACGGAAACGTTTCCAAATTCCAGCACGAGTACTGAAACTGTCCAACTCTTAAAAGACTCTCTATCTTTTAGGCCAATTTAGGTCATCCAGGTCCATTTCTATGATTTGTTTATTTTTATTATATTATTTCTATGAACTATATTTCATTTTAAAGGGACAAACATTTGAACGTAGGCACATATGAGCGTGGGAGCAGACGCAATGTGTTCGCACGAGAAAAACGACAACAAAGCGACACCAGTTTTTGAAGTTCATTTACAAACACAAGTTAACCCTTCCTCCTCCAAACAAAGGACCTACCGGAGCTTTACCAACGACCGCATCTTGTGGGCTGCAGCAGAATGTTGCAGTAATTGGTTGCAAAATGGGGATCAATGACAACAGCTCCCTGTCGCTTGTGTTCTTAACACTCGCTTCGCATTCCTAAAGTAGGCAAAAGGGGCTTATCTCGGAAACTTTCAAGAACTCGGAACTTCCACGAATAACGAAAGGCTGAAATGTGCGTGAAGCTGTACAAACTTGAGCCTAATTCAATTACCTCATGAAACTTAATTAGCTTACTTCAGCCTCTTTTAAGCCTCTTTTAGGTCCATGTTTTCAAAATTCAATAAATTAAATTTAACTTATAGTCCAGTAAAACTTAACCTAGAATCCCTCGAATCAATCAATACAATCAATCCCATACTACAAATAATACTATAAAAATACAATAATACAAGTTTTGAAAAAAAATACACATACAGAAAAAATATTATTTCTTCTTATTTTAGGGGAGGGTGGTTATGGCTCCTTTTGTTTCCAAAAGGGGCGAGTCTACGCCGGAGTGACTCAAATTACACTAGTTAAAAGAGAGGTTTAAAAGGACAAAAAAAATATAACAATTAAAGACTACGAGCTTAAAAGACATTACAGATAGCACGTAATGTCCTAATGCGACTTCCGGTTGATTCATTAGCTAATATATATTTTTTTTATTAATTTTATGTATACCTGCGCTCGAAAGAACCCCCCAAAATCCGGGTTGCGTTTCCTTTCTTTCTCTGAAAGGACTATCTTGTGTCTTGTAATCCTATTAAGGGTTGCAGATGCACTTGTGACAACTGAAATCCGGTTGGGTTTGGCTAACGCACTTGGTTTAAGTTCGCCAAGATTACGCACAGATTTGGCTTGACCACCGTTCTGTCTTGTTTCCAATTTGAATTTCTTTTCGATTTTGAAAAGACTTGTTAGGTTATTTAGCAAATGAACAGGCTTCTAACGTAACAGCCAGAGCACTGAAAAGACCGCACAGCCCCCTTTAGCCAAGCCAGAGCCTCGGAAAGTTGTCGAAAGACGAGGCGAAGAAGGTGGGGGGGAGGGGGGAAAGATTACTGGAATGCCTGAATGTAGTGAATGCCAAGGAAAACGTCAAGTGAAACGCAAACGGCTTCCATCCACATCCCTTACATTCCCCCTTCCTTTTCTTCTCACAATGGTAAGTTTCTTCGCCCACCCACACGTTTTGCATACGTGGAAACTTCCCAGCTTTTCGGCCAAAGTATTTACACGCTTACGCTGAAAATGAGGAGAAATACTGGTCACAATTACTGCAAAAGCTACGATCACCTGTGCACTAAAAACACTTCTGGTTCTGGGTTGGCCTCGATTTCCCCCTCATACACAGCTGGACTGACTACTCCAACGTCTGAAAAAGTTCCTTCCACCTTATGCTGGCTGCGCTTGAGTTTGTGGTCGGGGGAACGTCTATGCTACGAGAACTACGCTTCCCTCTGGGGCTTTTTCGCAGGCAAATTTTAACATTTCACCTGAGCCCCTCCGCTACACCTGGCATACTTTCCTGTCTACCTGTAATGCGCACGTTAAATGAGGTGGGGAAAGAATCTCAGACGCCATCTAAGGGCAGTTGCAATCACTACTGAGCACGCCATCTAGCGAGCTACTCTTTAAACGCGCTAACAACCGCTACGTTTGGAACCCGCATTACGAAATTAAATTCATTGTAGGAATGATGGAGTATAGCTGCCATCATAAATTATTAACAATAAAGTATTTATACAACTTATTTTTAATGGAAAAAGCCTCTAAGAATGTCGTCTGGGATGAGTCGTCAGTGATGCAGATTCTAAATAAAAGACCTAATTTGTAAGGCCCCGAATAGTTATTTTCGTAAGGATTTGAACGCGTTTTCTATATGAAAGTATAGATGAAAGTATAGGAATGTGCAAAGATTCTGCGCACAGAACTTGGTTTAAGGATAGCTCATCAAGTTTTGAGCGAATTCACCCCAAACTTTGAGCAAATCAATACAGTTAGTTCACAGCTACTAACACTACATTAAAGTCTGTTAAAGTGCTTACAGTAAGTCTCTTAATGCCTCTTGCGAAACTGTTAGCCACCCTAACTAACTTAGTCAACTTGGCCAATTTTAGACATAAAGAAAAGAATTGATTCGTGTAGTTTATATGTGGCGTCTAGTGTCTCTAAACTGGGATATAATTCCGTATTTCCGAGAAATCCTAAAAATGGAGCACCATCAAAAAATGCTCTGTTAAAAGTCCATTCACTGACCATTCCAGGGCTTTGGATGTACCCAATTTGCTCTGGCGCCGGAGATAAAAGAGTCGCCAGGGAAAAGGCGAAAAGGCATACAAGAAAAAAAGAGGAAAAAAGGACACTTTCAAGATTTGCTTTGGTCAAAGTATCGGCTTAAAAGCGTGAATGAAAAGAAACCAGATTTCTGGTCGTAGTCTCCTGGGAAGCTGTAGCTCTTTGCCTCTCGCACACAAACCTCTTAAAAAAAAGGCCCCTCTTTGCTTTTAACTGCTCTAGATCCTCTTTTCTACGTTCCAACTTCAAGAACCCTACATTCTTCCTCAGCGCCGGAACGGCACAGGCGGCTTTACGATAAGATTCTAGATTCCTCACTTTGACATAGCAATCCCTCTTCCATTACCAGAAGGAATAAGAGCAGATTTATCTTAGTTACGATTTAAGGCCAATTATGAGAGAGAAAAAAGACTTACTCGCTCGTTTCCAGCAAACGCTCTCGTTTCTTGAGTTCCGGCGACGCATTGACCGCGATTGCGGTCACGTGACCATAATCCTCCCACGGGGGCCGGGCTAAAGGGTCCGAAATGTCTGTCACGTGACTCACATGATGTCCATCTGGGGAGCCCCGGAAATCATCCGGCGCTTCAATCACTTTGGTCGACGCGGAATCGTCCAGCTCAGGGGCGACCCAGGTGCTTGGGGAGCCAAACGGCGAAATGACAGACGGCGAGGGTCTGAGCGGACCGCCTGCTTGGTCTTCACTGTTTTTCAGCCTCAGCACTACGGAATTCTCCGCTTGAGGGACGGGATTCGATTCGTACAGTTCCTCCTGGGACGCCGCCGAGTCCGACTTGAACTCTTTGTCGGATTCAGACGACTTGTCGGTGAACGTTACCAGTTTGGTGCTGAGCGGAGGGAAATCTTGGCTGCTCTGCGAGGAAGTTTCACTGCTCAACTAGGGAAAAAGGCATGAATATTTTAAGAAACAATCTTGAATTTGGCTTGTTTTTGCTAGGTACTTGTTGCGACAGCTCCGACATATCCACAGGTTTAATCTTCTTAAGGGCGGAGAGCCGTTCCAGCCTTTCTTTGGCTTGCTGCTCCACCGCAATGACGAAGGCGTCCTGCACATTACTATGCGCTGCCAAATCCTGGGCTGCGAAAACGAAAAAGAAATTATTCATCTCATCACCATACACCTTTGCGTAACTTTAGGACTCGTATCTCAACTTTGAAGAGCTTCCTTGAAGATTCTAAAGACATTCCCAAACTTTCTAAAGATTCTAAAGACATTCCCAAAGCAACTGGCGTAACTTGTTCCTTTATCAAAACTTTCCTCAGACGCTTACACACATTTTTTAAAAATGGTGAGATAAACACGATGCTTTAGTAGCGAGGAAAGGAAGCAACTAAAGCAGAGCCGACTTAAAAAAGAATACTACAATGAACGCGATCTGTAATCTCTATCAGCCTTTTGCCACTTCCACTAGCCTTCGCTCTTGCCCCGGACCGAATCCAAACAAGCCGGAGTTGCGCTACGAGTTTCGGGTAGGGCCGAATCATTCGTTCGGAGACCGCTAAACAAATTCATTATTGAGACGGCGCGAGGTCGCCAAGCCAGGCCGGAGTTAGGCTACGAGTTTCGGGTAGGACAAAATCTTTCGATAGGTGACCGGTATACAAATTCCCTATGGAAAGAGCGAGAGTTTTTTTTGTTGTTTTTTTACAAGAAGCGCGACTCGATTCCGGAGTAGAAGGCGCAGTAATGGTAACAGCAGGCCCGCAGAACTTTCTGCGTAAAGGCGGCGTATCAACGTCCAAGTTTCTCCAGTACGGAGCTTCCTCGACGTTGATTTCTGGCGTCGTTTCATGACTCGTGCTGTTGGCCTGGCGGCATCGCACGGCAGCACAGGACGAGCACCATAAACTCATTCTAGTTCAGTTCGCAAACTATAAAACCGGGTGCGACCCGATACTTGCAGACAAAAACACGGATGGGCTACACAACAAAAAAGCGAACAGAACACACAACACGAGATATCCCCCAATCTTCACGGCAGGAACTTGGAGAAAGATACCCAAAACCGACTGGCAGCTTCCCGGAAGCATGAAAGAGAGACATGCGTCTCCCCCCCTGATGAAAACTATTCCTAGGCGCGTCGTTTACGTGCCAAGTTGGAAGTTGGACGGTTCCATTTTGGTTAGTCTTGCCAAAGCTTGAAACCGAAAGCAAAAATAGCTTCCATGTCGCCCTTTTCACAACAAATTCGCTTCCTTTGGAACCGACTCTAACCCGAAACCTTCCTCTCAAACAAACATTCGCAAATCCACATGTTCTAAGAAGAAAATGTTTCAAATCACCGAAACTTTGAACGAACCTCTCCATTTCTTCAGCCCAACAATGAACCTGTCCATGGTATTGAACTCGGTTCGCACTCGAAACCCTCCCCAGCTCAACAATGAAAAACGAGCCGAATTAAACGCTTGTAGACCAACTTGGGCGGCAACTTTGGAGTCAGTAACGAAAACCAAGCGGAACTTGAACGCTTTAGAATGAAATTGAGCGCTAAATGCGTTATAACCACTCAAACATGAAAACTGAATGGGACAAGTACCCTAAAACAGCTCAATAGTGACAAACTCGGCTGAATGGGAACGCTGCTCACCAACTGGGAAGGAACTTTTGAGTCAACCACGAAAACTACGTTTTAAACCCCAAAACTTGATGAATTTCCCGGAAAACAAAATGGAGTCAACAATGAAAACTAATGAACTGAGTGAACGTTGGACCAGAGTGACGAACAAGGCTATACGGAGCGTACCCTTCTGGCGAATGTCTTTAGTACGTCAATTAAGCAAGTACATGTTGTTTGGAAGTAGAGCAAGTAGGTCCCAACGTCTTTTTTTCAAATGAAAACAAAAGTGCGGAAGAAGGCCGTTAGCGCCAACAAGGACCGGACATTCATTCCCCCTCCAGGTAACAACGGCATCCTCTTTTCGTCGGTCCGCATCTTCGTTTTCCTTCTTATTTTTCTTTTTTTTAAGTAGTAATTTCAAACAGGAAAAACGAAACTTCGGAAAACGAAAGGAAAAGGCCGCTCAAGAGGGAAAAGCAACGAGTGTGCACCGTTTTTAACCTCCTAACGTCCTAACATGCAGACAATAAAGCGAATTCTGGGTTCGCTCTTGTTTCACTATTCACTTTTCCGGCTAGCACCAAATGGGATTACGGGGTCATGAAGCGCTCGTAAGTTTTGCTAACATTATTTGCGTCGGAGCAGCAGTGAAAGGTGAAATTCGCTTAGCATCTTCCTATACGCCTTGCCGTTCCTTAACAATTCTGCATTTCTGGCCCAGAGACATTCATTTCCTCTTTAGCAGCCAAGCAAGCTTGGTGACGCGACAAAATAGTTCTGCCAACCTTCAATAAATTCAATCAATAACATTAAAAGACCCCTCAGAAAAATAAGACAGTACAAAGAAAGGAATAGAAAAGCGTGGTGAAAAGGAGGGGAGGAGAGGGTCCACTTTATAGCATTACCACTAATAGACTCGGGTTCGATGATAACTTACCCAGCTTGCTGCCGCTTTTCCGCTTCACTCGGAGACAGATCGTCCTGGACCGGATGCACTACACCAGATAAAATAAGAGAAAATAAAAGTTAAACGATGCCCCCATGATACAATACACAGATACAAATCAATACGCTATGTATGGCCGAGCCAATCTTCTATTCTATTTCTCTCTTTACGCTTCTCTTTTAATCTTTACGATCCACTTTGAATCTCTAGTCTACGAACAAAACCTTTAGGAACAGTGAAATATCTCTGCTACGGAAATGAAAACTAGGTTCCATGAATCTACAAAGCTAAGTGGACTTTTATCACGTTGGTTCGACGGAATTCAAATAATTTTATTTTTTTTAAAAATGCTTTCAAGTTTAAAATCCTTGGATCATTCCCGATTGTCTTGATAGCGCTTCACGGAATCCTGCGCGTGAATTTAAGAGCTTTTTTTCCTTCTTTTTTTAAAGAAATCTATATCAAGACCCGCCCACTCGGTTCAAACCTGTGGAAATCTTGTAAATCTTCAAAATTGTCTTCAAAACCTTCCAAATTTTTTTCTCTCAAGTCAAGCCAAGTCCAAAAAACCTCCAAAATTTCATTAAAACTGAAAAAGGCAATCTTTTAAGAAAAGCGAACCTGATGGATGTGTGAGATAACTTCGGTATGAGAAGCTCCTTCCAGGGACTTGCCATTCACTTCCAGAATCTCGTCGCCAACTTCCAAATCCGCTTTGTCTGCTGGTGAGCCTTGGGGGGTTCGTTTAAGGAAACGGGGTGAAAAAAAAATGGACAAAAATCAAGAATTAAAACAACTTGTCATTCAGGAATTCTATCCTCGTTTCACCGCTTTTGGGTCGGATCCGGAATGGAACGTAATGGAACGTAATGGAACGTAACAAGTAACCTAGTAAACCCCTGTAGGATTCCACATGTCGAGAAAAAAGAAGCTTTTTCCCAAGAGTCTTGCGTAAATGGGCAGTAAAAAGCAAAAAAAAGGTCCACCCACAAAGTTTGGCACTCGAACGATCTCTAAGCCTTTCTCCCAATCAATAAAACCCTTTCATTCAGCAGGCCACTAGGAATTAGAAAACTAACAAAGAAAGGGGGAATAAGGAACAACAAACAATAGCGAAGCTAGATCTAGGCCCAGAAACGAAACTACTGGAAGTCTATTCTCGATACTAGATAAGCTCTCAACCTTATATTACGCAACGACTCAAGATGAAACAACCCTCTCGGAATTGGCTAGTCCCCATTGGCTAGAACCCTATAAAAGTGCCCCAATTCACCCCCGTTTTACATAATCCGATACTTTACAACTTGTTAGAATTTGTAAATATTACTTTCTAAAGCTTGGGATTGTTGTTTATTATCATTCCGCTGTATTACTTGGTTTTATTATCATTCCGCTGTAATACTTGGTTGTGTTCTAAGGGACGAAAAGAAACCAACTTGGCGAATAATACATTGTCTTCCACTAAAGACCATTACGGGGTTCAACTATTCTTTTATGCTACATATTTAAGTTTCCATAATTTTTCCTTCCATTCTCTCAGATGGTTTTGGACAACAAAAGGAGGGAATCGATCTTTCCTCAACTCGAAAAATCGATTAAGAGCAGTTCGCTAATCCCGCTGCTATCCCTTTGTTTAGAACGCCAAAAAAAGGCGGGAAACCTCAGAGGGCGCAATAGCGACTTGAACTCATTTTTGCCCTACCATTGTTGAACGTTATTATCCAAAACAAACTTATTCTGAGCTACCTAACTGAAAGAAGATCAGGATATCGCTTTAAGAAAGTTCGCCAGGTTCATTTCCAAATAGTTCTATCCAATCAAAGGCTCCTGAGACCCAGATTCTTTAATTCGACCTGTTTCAAAGTGTTCTTAACGAAAATATCGCTGTCTCATTCTCCCGATTAAAACCTTGAAAAAGTTCTCAAGTTTCCAATCAAACCGAATACGAGCGATTTGGTTACGAAAGTCCAACAGGGGTAACCTAACTTAACCCTCCCAAGAAATCCCTGTAAAGTCTAACACACATTGCCGTTCTCTTGGTTCATTTTTACCATAGAGTTTGATTTTCTTGTCCTTGGTTTCCACCAAGATGATGACATATCCGCCCAAGTCTACCATGATGATAGAGTCCGAGCATCACGAACTCTCAAAACTGTCCAACAATGAAACCATTGGAGCTTGACGGCTCTTCACCCACGCACATGGTCAATTCTCTTTCTTATTTTTTTCTTTTCTTTAACACTGGTAAGTTTTTACACAAGTCTTTGGCCACTCGAATCTTCTCACTATAGTCCTTCCCCAGAAAGGCAAAAAAAAGTAATAGAAAAAAGCAATAAACTCAAAACACAGTCCAACGTCCACGGAAGCACTTCCCAAACAGTTTCGAGCCAGACGAAGGCTCCTGCAAAAGTGGAGGAATGGATGCCCCAGCATCATCAGCTTCCGCGAGGAGTGGGAGAAAAAAAAACTTCAATTGCGCAATCGCGTGGTAAGCGTAGTCGCTATACCGTGTTAAGCTGTGAAAAATCCTGGTGGGGGAGAGGGGTTTCGGGGGAGAAAATTGATTGAAATAATAAGGGACTTTGGTAGAAATTTTATCAATTTGTTTATAGAATGCAGTCGAAAGTCTATTAGAGCAAGGGGAGTTTTGGACTCGAGAGAGGAAAACGATGAACCTCCTCATGCGAAACATGTGTGAGTCTTTCTATACGTGGAAAGAGAAGAGGTCCGCGTGATCAATAAGAGCCAGGGATGCTGGTTACCTTGGCAACGACCTTCTCCTTTTGTATTCTTTTTCTCGGTTTTATTTTTAAAAGATGGTCTTTTTCCTAGACTTTTCTTAACTTTGATCGTACAGCGGCATTTCTAGGTGCGACTTGTAAAAAAAGGAGACAAAACTAACCCAATTTACGAACCGATTTTTTTTTTTTAGTACAAACGAACAGTATATTGCAACCGGGGCTGATAGCACTCTGCCAGCCTATACGTAACGGAGCAAAACTAATGTTTTTAGGGGAAAAAAATTGGGTTTTAGCTCTAGAAAGTAGATTCCGACTGCTTTTTGTCGCGTCAGAATCCAGTTACTTTTCATGTTTAAAAGAACTATGCAATCGATAAACGAGGCATTATGGCAGCAAGTTTCACACTTAACAAAGTTCAAACTTGAGACTAGAACGAACATCAATACCGATGTTGTTCCGTACTATAAAAGGTGCTGAAAGGATATTTTTTTTGAATAATTGCAATTCATTCATTAACTGGAATAGTTGTCCAATTCCTATGATTTCCTTGCTGACAAGAATGAATTCAAGTCCTACCTAGCTCGCCACGGGAAAATTTCACTGTTGCCCAATAATGAATGGTCCCGTCTGGTAAGCTAGCCCAAGCCGGCGTTGTTGCTCGTTCCCCGGCCTCACTAACCGCTAGTCGGTCTGTTCCTAAGCTCGCAAAATGTCTTTGCTGTAACAATCGCACAACGAAATACAGTCTTGATTTGGATTCCTTTTCCGTGGATTCGTCTTTACCCCTCGCTTTCGTTATCTACCGTTTTCCCTTGCCAGCCCCGAATTGGTCTGTCTCGATGTATAAAGAGAGTTTAAAGGGGATTTCATTGTTCAAGTCGGGAATTGCGCTTCAAATGTTTACAATATTGTATTGTAATTTACTTGTCAGACTGATCCCCTGTTTTATTCTCGTTTTGCGCCTTTTGGTGCATTGACATTCTTTCTGTATGTATTGTACTATAATTAAATTGTACGCTTAGTTTAACCCTATTATAGATGATCGTATTTATGGGATTAATTTACTTTTGTAAACTTATAGAAAAAAAGATGAATAAATAATGACAGAAAAAGGGTCACAATATTTTAATTGGAGAAAGACCAAGGTATGCTTTGCAGTGTACCGTATGGTGAGTGCTGGTCAAGGATAAGGGGGGGGGGGAAGAAAAGCTGGCGTTTCCGCTTCATTGATAGGCCAAGGATTACCACAAATAGCATGCGATATCAACTCCCTTTTCTTTAGGGGGAGGAGATTGTGTTTTTGAGAATTTTTTTGTGAAAGAAAGCTTGGAAATGGAAACCGCGCCAAAAACGGATTATATCTTTAGGAAGTAGACACAAGGACGCCGGACCCAAAGTCTTTTAAGGGACCAATAGAATTTCGAGTCTAAAAAGTCGCTGTTCATACATTAAGCACCAACGCGATTAGAAAGTCCTTAAGCCCTATTAAAAAAACACGCGACACCGACAGAAGGACGACTAATGTACCCCGACAGAAGGACGCCTAACTTAACCTGGCCTTGCGGTCTCTTTAAAGAGTATGGAATTGGCGTCCTTATGTCGGGCACAAAGAGTCCTTCTGTCAAGTTGTCCTTGTGTCGCATTGCTATATCTTTACCGGACAGTTTCGAACGAAACCCGAAAAGTTTGGCCAAGAAAACCGGAGATGGATGAATTGGGCAGTATAGGTTCAAACCAATCGCCATCTGTCTTTCTTAGAAAATAAAAAAATCCAATAAAAATACCATCAAGTTACCTTTGGAAATCTCGTCGATTCTGGGAGCGAAGCATTCTTCTTGACCTCCGACCACCGAAAATCCAAATCGTCGGTCATTATGGCCCAAGCGGATCACTACTACATCTCCATCCTCTGCCGGATCCTACCAGATGAAAAACGAAAGATTTTTAAAAAAACAAACTCTAGAAAGATCATGGGATTTGTGTCGGGGGCTTATGAAAGTACTTTTACTACCTTGAGATGGGTTCCGTTAAGGAGGGAAGGTAAGCCCTGAGCCTCAGCTTCGCCTCCTAATGAGCGTGAATGCTGATGTCCTTTAATTGGGAGGCTGGTCTTGTCCTGGTCGTCCACCACCAAGGACTTGGAATGGCTGTGCGACGGAACAAAGCCGTGGTTATTGTGGCGGGTTTCTTGCTCGGGCGAGGAACTGTTTTCCTCGGCGGAAGACGACAAGCTTCCGCCTGCTGCACGTGGGAAAGTTTGGAAATTGGACAAACTCCGCGGGTTCCAATCATCCTAAACCCGGCGAAAACGAAAACACGGAATAAGCTGCCTGAACGTTTCCATATCCAACAAGTTGAGTCTTCCTGTTCAAAACATTTCAAAACAAAAGAAACATTTCCCCTCGAATTCAGCTGCATTTTTTCTTCGGGAATTTTAGTTTATTTTAATTTATGAATGATCGTTAAGCATACGGCCGCTTTCCCACCATTTGGGGAAAGACAAAAGACGCATTCGTCACTATTTGGGTGGTGGTGTGAACGCTCACACGGCGTCACGTGACCCGCCCCAAATTGCCGCTTTAACCACAACACGAGCGTAGTTTCAACTTTTTGTTACTTTTTATAGCGAACAAAAACCAAAAACCTTTATTCATGTTGGCTGAATTTTCCAAAATTAACGTACCGTACCGAGTACCAGATAGAAAAAAAAAAAGAAAAAACGAAAGTGAATGTCAGTCAGTGTACCCTAAATCAGTGTAATTTTGTTCAACATTTTGTTCAAATTGGAATTTCAACAATTAAGGGTTTGCGTATCTTATTATAATTTTAAAAACTACATTCTGATTTTTTTTTGGCATTGTAAACGCAAAGGGTTATGCAATTTATACCTATTATACCTAACAAGAACCGCAAACGAACATTTAGAAACCTTTTCGCACGCGTAATAATGTTTTTTTGGCAATTCATATTAAATTACTAAAAAGATTAAGAATTTACCACTGCATGAGAAGGTCCCCACGACATTTTCTGTTGCAACATCCTTTTTTTCCTCCAAGCGGATGAAAGTACCCCAAACCTACGAAAGAACAAGAGAATATTAAAATATTAAAAATACATTCACCCTCCAGCCATTTTTTAAATACTCTTGTTATCGCCTAATCCAATTCGTTTCGTAGATCCCGTTCACTTTCCCGAACTTTGAAAACTTCCAAATCCTATCTCAAACTTTATAAACCCTTCAAGTGACCAAGGTTTCAAAAGTTTGAAGGAGAGCAATTTACTTATTAAATAGGCCTACAGAATCCGCTGGGAACTAGTGTTCCAGATCGCATTTCACAAGCTCAACGAACCATGCGGTGGTTCATTTTTTTGGAATTGTTTTCAAACGGCGCTTGTTAGTGGGTGATTGGCCAATCAACTTTCGGTAAGTGGTGTAACCAAGGTCAGTGACGTTCGTTTAATGCGTTCTTTTCACTCTTTTTTCGGGGGGGGCGCAAAAAGGTTCCCCGTCTACCTTGGTTTATTGGTGTGAAACAGTCAACAGATGGCGCTCATGTCAGTTGTCTATGAGTTGTGCCCTAAGCGCTTAATATGCTCACGTTTACTGTCAATGCATTTTGGCATTCAATGGATTGGCTTGCCCACAAAGTTTATGTCCGAAATTCCCCGTGGTAACGGCCTTTAGCAAGCTTAAAGAAGGGACCTCACATCCCTTCTATAAGAGGCACGCAAAAAACAAGGAATCCTTCTTTTCCTTTATCTTATTCGTTCTTTTTAATAGCAGCAACGGACGAGTTGCGTGAGAAAGGCATTCGGTTCTGCTTCGATTGGCAAGTGATTCTCCCTGAGAAACGGAAAGTTTGATACAACGTGAAGGTTCTACCAAGCAAAACAAACACTTGACATTCCATTCCATTCTGGGGTTAAGCAAAGAAATTTGCATCTTTCGTGGGTAAGAATCATTGATTCTAAACGAGGTGAACCCTGTTGGAATCACTGATTCGGCCACGTTTACCACTTGCATTGTTCCCGGCTGCATTTGGAAAGCTGCTGAGGTTTCCAATGAAATGCGAGCCCTTTTCATTCATTGTTGAAGCTCTTGGAATCAAAACCAGAGATTCTTAAAACGCTCAAAACATACGAGAAGATTTCGTTGTTGAAGCTCTTCCGAGTCAAAACCAGAGATTCTTAAAACGCTAAAAGCATACGAGAAGATTTCATTGTTGCGCATTTTGGCGGTTCCCAATGAAATTCTTGCTATAATTCATTGCTGAAGCTCAAAGAATGAAAACCAGAAATCTTAGAACGCTCAAAACATGCCAAAGATTTCATTGTTGCGCATTTTGGGCCTACTCGTCACTCACTTCGCTTAGTCCAGCCAATGAGAGTATTCCATGTGGAGGAGGCCCTTGAACCTCCCTATCCCCGAACTTCCCGACTCGTTTGGCAACACGACACCCAACTTCTGCGTTCGTCCATATCAAGTTCTAGGGCAACACACACACACATATAATATACACATATATACACTTCAACACTCGCCAACCATTAAAAAAGCGGTGGATAGGGTTGCATGCTTGGCGTTTTCCGGCTTAAAAAGATGCGAACGTGTCTTTCCACTGTTACTGTTTGGGTCTTTTCTTTTGGCACTGTAATCAACAATGAAATTTCTATTTCTTAAGCAATTTCTTCCACTGTGACTCGGTTCTTTGTTGCTGTTTATTTAGAAAAAAAAGTCAATAAAAAGAAAATAAACCAATTCCTTTGGGGTTTTAATTCCGAGTTCAGTCAACGTCCTTAGGAGACCACTGCTTTACGAAGACAAAAGCCGACAAGAAGAAAAGCCTCACCTTAGCTTTTTCCTGATGCATAGCCGGGAGGGGAACAAGCACGAACACTTCTCGGGACGAAAATCTATGGCAGGTTGAGTTGTCTACACTTTAAATACACGGCAGTTTCGGAGAAGGATGGCGGGCGAGAGGGGGGAAACAAGGAACAGTACGCTGTACGAACCTGTCACGTCAGGTTTTAAGTTGGAAAGGAAAATCCCGTCTTCTGGGCTTGATGACATTCCAGTCTGAAAGAATTTTTAAATGCAACCAACCTTGTTAGGGTTTGCCTGTTCCAAACCCCTCTCTTGCCTTGTATCATTCCATCTTTCCCACCCTCAGGGCTTAAGGGACTTAAAAACCGGCCCTCCCTATATGTTTGTTCTTTTTTAGAGCTCTTCTTGCCCCCACGCTTTCCTCCAGCGCCTTTATGTAGGTGGAATTTCCGCTGAATCACTGGAAGAATGCCACTTTATGTAGTTAAAACGAGCGAAAATTACGATTTTCAGACGTGACCGTGAAAATACGTTTAAATAAATATAACCGTTTTTCAAGTATTTGGAGGGAAATTATCCCTCTGAGGCATCTCGAACACCACCTATTGGTTACTTTCGGGATTTGGAGTATTTTTTCAACTTTCGCTCAGATACTACCGATAGGCCCTGCACTGTGTGGACGGCTGTGCGTAGCTCAGCTCAAACTGCCCACGTTTTCTTCCAATGCCTTTTTGTAGCTGGAATTTTCGCTGAATCACTGAATAAATGCCACTTTATGTAATTAAACGAGCGAAACCCGATTTTTAGACGTGAGTATGAAACATGTTGCACTATTTAAAGAAACATGACCGTCGTTCAAATATTTGGAGGGAAATTATCCCTCTCGAGACATGTTGAACGCCACCTATTGGTTACTTTCGGGGTTTGGAATGTTTTACACTTTACTTCAGATACACTACGGATAGGCCCTAGCAAACGTCAGGTGGCCAAATCTGGGCGCGCTTTTTGAATCTTTGCTAGGAAGACTCGCATCCCATATAATTCCTTTACCTTAAAAGCGAATTTGGATAGATATGCATGTGACCCAAGGATAAAATAAGTACAAGTTTTCTTATTTTATGTTGTTATCCTTAGGTTGTATAGAAAATGAATAGAAAAAACGCAGACTAGTTTGGTTAGTAGGAATGTCAAGAATTCCGTCTTGGCGCATGCTCGCCGAAGTGCCGGCGAAACGGAATCGGCGCTATTGATTGTAAACCATCTCGCGTTCTTCCATTGCCTACGTTGGAGTTAGAACCCGGAACAATATCGCAGCCGAAAATGGACTATTACACAGGTTTTCTGTTTGCGATCTTAATGTGTTTCAGTAAGTAAATCTATCCTTATGCACAAAAAATCTAAATCTAATGTTTCTCCAAGTTTGTGGCAGCTCCAGCACTTCGGACACGAGCAAAGGCTACGTCATCTCCTATGGCAAGCATCTCGTAGGAGAGATCACTGTTGCTCAGGAAAATAGCACCGAGCCTGTCATCAATTATTTAAAGGGTGCGGAATGACTGTTCTACAGTATTTGATAATTCCCTTACAATCATTCCATGATCTTTTGATGCAGATGACAGTGATGAGGATGATATCAATAAAGGCAAAATCTGCGCTATTGCCACACTGAACGCTTCCATCCTTATTCGCTACAAAACGACCAACAATGGCATCCAAGAAGTCAAAGTGGAAGTTCCCAACGAGCTGGATGCCGAAGGATATTGCAGCGAAAGTGACCAGCTGGTTCTCAAGTGGTCGTCTTTCAAGCTCTGCTTCCTATTCAGCCAGGTAAATTCGCTAATAAACTCTTCCTAGAAAGTTCACAACGCTTTGGACGCTTACATCTAGGGGGCGGATTCGTGGAGCGTTAAGACCGTTCTCCTAACATTCAATACGAGCGAAAGTGTTTTCGAAAGCTCAATTCCTGGTAAAAGCTTCAATAAAATCAGTCGGAACAGTTCCTAGCATTCCCCTTCGCTTTCCCAGATGAGACTCCGAACTTATCCACGGAATCCGTGAGCATTCAAGCTCCATTAGGCAAGTCTTACCGCTGCAACAAAGCCAAAGATTGGGAACTCAAAGACGGTAATGACTATTCGGCCACCTTGACCTTAAGCGACTTTAAAATTCAACCGTACCTGGAAAATGGACCTACTTTTGGCGAAGGTAAGTTGGATATCTTGGATCTTGGACGTGTTTCACTTCTTTCGGTTGTAGAATCGGTCTGCAGCGAAGATCGGCGAAGACGCGTGGATGAAACCGTGCCTATTGCTGTGGGCAGCACCTTAGCTGTTGTGTCGCTGAGTACCGTGGTCGCGTATGCAGTCTATCGCTATTTCAAGATCAAGAGTGTGACGTACAACACTATGGAGTAAATCGAACGAATTTTCACCCTTTGCACCTTAGCGGGTTCCTCCGTGACTCCATCTTGTGGCAGTTGTAGTCCCTTAAGAAAAAGAACGAAAGTCTTCCATTGTAAATGATCGTATTTTACTGTTTAAAAATGAATTAAAAATTGAAAGATAATAATACCGCGTGCTTGATGAGTTCAACTTTAACTTTAACGGTTGCTAGCCACACATTGTCTCTCTGTCTAGCACTCTCTGTCATATCCCTTACTTAACTTCTTTAAAACTTGACTAATACAGTGGTTCATTTGTTCGTTATAATAATGCACTTGGTACTCATTCAATGATTCATCGAAAACTTGTTGTTTTTTTCACTATATGCTGCAGTATAATATCACATTGAGATCCTTGCTCCAACTAAAGCAAAACACAAGCACAATTGGCGACCAAAAAAGCTCTCGATTAATATCAACCCAGGAGTTTTTAACAAGGTGGGAAAAGAACACACAAAATAACCCCCAATTCAGTACGATTTAGGCGTGAGAAAATGTTTGATCCCGTCCGTGGCACAGGGCGGGATGGTGGGAATGCAAAGTTAAGGCGCTGGAGTCGTACGGGTGCGAAAAGCCGTAGCCAGGTGGCGCGGGGATGTGCAACATGCCTCCATGTTCGGCTTTTAAATGAGACGCCATCAAATTCATGTTCATGCTGCGATGATGAGCTACGCCCATGCCCAAACCGTTCATGTTAGACACGCCCATAAAGGCGTCGTCGAAGAGTTTGCCCGGGTAATTGGATTTCATATCCGATAGTGGGAAACTATCTTGGTGATTTAACGAAGTGGGGGATAACGCTGACACTGCTTCGGAAGGATGGCACCCATCTCTGCAAAAAGAACATAAACAAGGTAAGAATTGTCGTTGGCCCTCCAAACTTGGAAGAATTCACTCGCACCAAAAGCACATTTAACCAAGTCTAGCCTATACAAAGAGCTTTATGAAGCTCGTATTTACTAGCACGTGTCGCGTTTTCAAAACTAGTTTAACTTTTAACCCGTTTAACTAGTGATTTTCAGGCCACATTTAGGAAAGCGCTCTAAAAAGGCAATGAACCAAAAGTAATATGCGAATGTGCACAGCAAAGCCCTTTCTTTTTTGTCAATAAAAAGAGAGATAGACACGAGAGTTTGTTTACACTTTGGATAATTGTAACACTGTCTAACTTTAATGGTAACCTTTAAAAGGATCAAGACATTTAGACTATGGTAACTCTAAACCCAAGAAAGCTGTTTCGGATCGTCCAACACCTCATGAACCCGAGAACGCTTTTTTGTTTACAGTGGTCAAGTCCCAACAATGAGCAGCCAAAGATCAGCTTGCGTTTCTTTAAACCCCTTTATCCGAAACCCCTCCGTAGTTTTAACGCTATTTGTGTTCCAAGAGGCGTCAGACGCTTGTCAAAACTATGGAATTGCTTCAGTAATAAAGCTAACTACACACATCTTACATGCCCTCGTAAGTTTTCCCTGAATACTTCCACCCTACCCCCTTAAAACTTTACACCCATGCATACATGACCCTTGACCTGCCACGGGTGATATATGGGTCGGCAAGCGCTTTGGGGCAACTTCTCTGAACCACGGTCGTGCTGAGAAAACCTTCATTAACCCACCCTTAGCATTTTCAAGAATTTCCGGGCTTCATAAGGCTTAAAACTTTGGCTCTCTTCCTCTCTCGCTCACACACTCACACATGCTCTGCTACGCAAAACTGGAATGCTCAGTTTGGCTCAGGTCAAAGCCTAGAAGGCTTAGAATCAAGGTCATGGAGCAAAAACCCTAATCGATCAACGCCGGAGCACTTGTCAACAAAAACACTCTACTTTCTGCCCAGCTGTGTTAATTAACTTAAATAGAAAGTAAAAGAAAATTCTGCGAAACTTACGATCGAGCCTGCTGAGGAGTGCGATCTCGCTGACGCCGATTCTTGAACCAATTGGACACTTGCGTTAAAGTCAGACCGGTGGCTTTGGCTAAATTCCGCTTTTCGTCCGGCGTCGGGTAACGGTTGGAACGGTAACAGTCTTTCAACGCCGCCCGGGATTTCTCTTTGAAGCAATACACGGTTTCCTCCCCGTCCCAGATGGTCTTGGGCAACGGGTACTTGCGACGCAACCGGTACTTGTCCACCGCCCCCAACGGCCTTTGCCTGATCTTCTCAGCCTCCTGTAAAAATCAAAGAAAACGGCAATAATAGACTGGGGCATTGTTAAGACGCCCCTCATTGTACCCATGCTTCTCGCAAAATGTTCTTCAACCACATGCTTCAACCCTTTAACCCCAGTTGATGCAACAAGGAAATGCCATAAAGTAAACATGGAAGAAAGGGCTTACTCGGTAGTGGGCTTTGTACCACAATTGCTGCAGCTCGTTGTGGTACTGGGCGCTAAAGTTGTACGACTCCAATAAACTGTACAGTTCGCGGAAGGCACCGCGGTGGAAGGCGACCGCGATCCGGGCGCGGAGGACCGTCTCCGACTCGCGGAGGAGCGTCAGGTCGTTCTGCGGAATCGACCACAGGAACCGCGCCAGCTTTTCCATGTCACCGGCCTGCTGTAGGGCTTCGCACAAACATTCGATCTGCGGCGAGTTAAAGATCATGCCCAGCTTGTTGTTGTGGCGACCGGGAGCTGAAGCAGGGCGCTGGTTCTCCAGACTGTCGTCCGGGACGATGAGTTCCTCGTAGTGGTGGTGCAACGCATGGGGGGGCGGATGGGACAAATGGCGTAAGTGAGCGGCTGGTACTTTGTTGTCGAGTAAGAGCCGACCGTCGTGCGGCGGACTGGTACTCGACGTCGGCGAAGAATCCGAGTCGCCGTACGGATCCACGTACGCGGGGGGCAAGTACGGACGGTGTACGTCCAGGGGTGTGAAGGAGGATACCGGCGAGGTACTGCACGTACTGGACTCGGACATGTCCATAAAAAATCAGAGAAAATCCCTTGGGAAATCACAAACTAATCAATCGCTGTTGTGGTTTTTTTTCCCCCACAGTTCGCGTCACAATCACCACAAAATGAAGGGTTTGGGGTTCAACTTGACTGAGCAAGCTCGGGATGCAGATTCATCTTCCACTTGGTAGCATTTCAGACTTTACATCCACATGTTCAACAGGCTGAGCCCCCTGCTCTTAACCCGCGGCGAATACGGAGCACCTATTGGCTGAGAACAACACGTGGGCGGGCTTTAACGAAGGCGAGGACCGAGCCACAGCGTATCCAAAATTGAGACCATGTCTGGGACAGAGGCGCAACCGCGCTTTCATAAATTATTGTTGATATTTTGATAAAAAAGAAATACAAGTCGACGATGCAGAACGTTAATAGCTCAAGCTTTCCATTGGAATTACATTGTAAGCTAACAAGAATGTCTAGTAAGCCTTATTTCTTGGAGTTCCTCAAGTTGTAGCATTGCGTTTGTGTCCGCCATGAGAAAGACGGCCAAGTCATGCCATCCGCTTCTTGATTTCATTGTTGAGAGACGCCAAACCTACATGGAAAAGGCAACCCCTAGCGAGTGACGAATCCGCTCAAGAATGTTCGAGTTGCTCAAGAATGAAAAACAGGGAAAAAAGTCTCTTGTTTTCATTATTGAGCAAGTTTGCCAAACTTGCTAAAGGGGCAAAGCTAGCGAGTAACGTTACGAGCTGGACTGTCAGCGGACACCGCCCTCGGTTTTCCCCTCTGCGCTCTCTTGCTGGACATTATTAAAAGGTACGCCAAGAATGAAAATTGCTAAACGGTTCGAGATTCAAACACCCTTCACTTGTCGCAAAGGGAAACAGGAATGTAAACATATAACGGGGATTACAAAGTTTCCGAGACCGAGATAAAGCCCATAACGAGCGGGCTGATATTGGCTGGCGCCGCCTCCTGCCGCGGTAATTGTTGAAGGGGGGTGGGGGGGTATACCGGTTGGGTATTACAGTCAAGGAAATTGGCATGAAAGCTGAGAAAATCAAGTGTGAAGCAGCTTACGTTCGTACATATTGCTCCTTTCCTGTTCTCTTTAATCTCCCCCTTGTGCAAATAAACAAAAAGTGGACAAAGGGATCGTTGTTCCCTGTATTTGTGTATATACAACCTATTTATATAAAAAAAAATCAGAAAAAGTCGCCGGGGAAACCAAACTGTTTGGCATTATGAGAACGGTGTGCCATCTTCTGTCTAACTCGGCATCAAATGACTGAATGGTACTGTCTGAACTGAAAAACCGAAAGTTAATAAAGTTCTGAAGGATCCGTGACGGATCGCGTCGCTCAGAGCAACAATTCCAAATTGGGTATATTGTCTGCTTGGGCCCTCCCGCCCAACAAAAAAAGAGAGAACAACTCTGGCTAAAAGTTTTCCTCCAGTGGCAATATCACGTGTCATTCTACACCGTGTCAGCATGGGGAATCTTAGCCGAGCTATTGTTTTGCATACCAGCTTGCTGACGTCCTATCGTAACCGGACCTGGCCCTCTTGGAAAGAGAAGCATCATGACACGTTTGGCATGCTATCTAGAAATATCAGGCCAGGATATTGCCAAAAGACACCCCGAGCTCAACGGAACTTTACAACTTTTTTTCGGACTGGACGGCACAGGCGTTTAACTCGCAAATCTGGGGACTTTCTGTCCCAATTGCGCCGTTAACCAGATTTGACTTTGGAGCGTTGGGGAGAAAAAGAAAGAGCTATTATGGTTTGTTCCTTGTCCAGTACGAGCTAACACGTGTTCCAGGCACCAAGTAAAGGATCTGAAAGTGTTCATTTCGAGAGCTGTAAAAAAAAAAAAGCAAAAAGGAAGAAAGCTAGTCCTTAATGACAGAACTATAGCACATAAAAGGGGCAAAAAGGGGAAAGAAGAAAGAAGAAGAAGAAGATGTTGTTGGGTCTTTTACAACTCTCGGAAAAGCGTTTCCAGTCGTTCCAGATGGTCGTCACATCATGGACTTGTTCACACGCATTAAGTTAAAGGGCGAAAAAGCCAAAGGGTGGGGGGGAAAGACCTTAATTATCGTCTTTTACCCCCTCCCGCACCATTAACGATGTCCACCTGAACCCCTTTTATAACGATCCTGTTACATTTAACGAGGTCACGAGGGATCTAATTAAATTCCCTGCCTCGCAAAACTCATGTCTTTGCAAACTAACCAATTTATTACCGTCAGTGCTGAATCCACTTCCTTCACGCCTTTGTTCTACGCTTTTTAAGAAATATTCCCATGTTTTACACGTTTCATATTCCATACGTCACCCAAGTCCACCGTTTAACGCGTAAGATTACGAAAACTTAGTGGTCGAATATCTTTCTTTTCTCTAGTCACAAGTGACGTACTTGCTCGTAAGTTTCGTCGCTTTTAAGATCCAGCCTACCTTTTGCGCACCGTTACTGGCATTTTAACATCATCATTTCCAATTCATTCTCAAAACTTGCTCATAAACACTCGGAGAAGATTCTAAGAAAACGTTAGAATCGACCTCAAAGCTTCTTTTGAAAGTAGACGAGTTATACAAGACTAATCGATTCAACTATTCAGTTGCATAGCATCCTTGCAGAGTCTTCCACTTGTGTTACTTTTATCCTTGTACACTATAAGTGCAATCAAATGCCTACTTTTAAACCCAAGTTTAACTTAATACAAGATCGTAATAAGGCTTGCTTGTCTTCACTCCGTTAAAATGAAAGTAACGAATAAAAGAAAATGAAAGTAAAAAGTAAATGAAAGTAAGCGAATATAAAGCAACTATTAGTTGACTATACTATGTTCTCTAGTCTAATGCTTCTAACTATGGCAGAACCTTCCGTTTTACTGAAAAGCCCTGAAACAACTAATCCTATGGTTATATGCTATTTATTAAACAAACATTCACATCAAGAACTATTCGAGTCACACATTGCTGCATCCTAATTCAATACAAAAGAACCCTTTAGCAATATCTTTCAATGATACACTACACTCTAGATAAACTGGCTCTACAGTTTATAGATCAAGTTTGCAGTTTTTGAAAAACTTGAACAATTTAAAACTATTCTACCAGCTTAGATCGTTTGGGCAACATTCTTTTGTGAAGGGTCCCACGTGTTGAGGGATTTGCAAGTTGTTCTAACGCGCTAACGGTTGTAGGCTCCCAAGTTCTGTCTATTATTTTTTTCCAATTTTCTGTCTCTTCCCCCCGCGTCCTCGCCAGCATACAAGTATATTGTAGCGAGTGTTCCAAGCCCACCAGTGGCTTACAGGTGTCATATTACGCTGCGACGCCTCGGCAGCCAAAATCACGGGCCCCTTACAGTCAGGATGAGCAACATGTATGTAAATGCCACGCATGAAAAGGGGGAGGAAGGAGGAACGAGGGGGTGGGGATGGCACACCACACACACACTCATAGAAAACGCTGAAAAATGACTGGGAGAGAGCGAACCAGAGGGAGGTTCTTGTCCTTTTCCCCGTATGTAACCATTGATCATAAGCACCCTCGCAGCATACTTGGGCCCTCTTTTCTCTTTCATCTTTTATGTGCTTAGTCCTCTACCGCATTGTTGGAGCTGTAGGTAGGAAAAAAGGGAGGGTGCTATGTAAGAGGAGTATGGGGTATAATACAGAGAAAGAGAGGTCAAAGGCTATCCACATGCACAAGTAGGAGCTTTAGCAAACGTTAGCGCAACAGGGAAGTATGTCTCTCTTAAATGTGGAGTACCTTCTTAGCACATGATGCCTCTAGCTGCTTCCTTTCATTGTTGCGGGACGGCCCAATCTGGGAAAGGCAACCGGGAATGACGAACCCAGTGCCGCCTAAAATGAGCTGCTCAACAGTGAATAGTTAGGAATAGTCTCTGAATTGTTCTGTTCTTTTCACGGTTAGAGACATGAGAGGACGTTGGATTTGCAGCCCTTGTTCTGGCCATTTTTCGTACTATTTTTTTCTATATTATCTCAGCAGAACGGGTGAAAAAATGTGCACCCTTTGGTTTTTCGCATCTGCTGCGCCGATCTCTCCTTGTAATCCCTCTCGAACAAACAACAATAGGACAAAGACAACTTACCCCACAATAAAAGCTGTTTTCCGCTCCATATTGTCCATTTTTCTAAAGCATTTTTACTTGGCACCTTTTTGTACACATTGTGGGTGCTCTTCCTTTTTACTGTGGAAACACCCTTTCCATAAGCCGTTATATTTTCCCCAGAGTGATTGGGGAATAGGACACAATTATTGAATATACATCTTCTAGAGGGGAAAAAGAAAGAGTTGGAAGGGAAAGGATTTAACCTGCTTTGACCCGGATTAATAAAACAGGAATTCTGAATTGCTCACTATTTTGGGAACATCTCTTCGAATGCCTTCACTACAGCCTTTATGGGATCAAACTTAATTGCTTGGAAACTCTCACCGGATTAGAAGGATAGTTTTAATTTCTCCTGGAGAAAGGAAAAAGTATATAACGGGCTCTCGAAAGTCAATTTGAATCATTCCAAGCTACCACTTCAATATACTCACTTCACTTGTTACTGCAAAACACAAAGTAAGCTACAGTAATATTCCTACATCATCGAGTGTGAATAACATATTATTTCACTTTATAATTATCGTAGACCGCTGTTTGTTCCAACTTGTTTAGATTCTGTCAACTCACTTTCATCTTGGATTTGTTCTCTCTTAGACTTACTAGCATTCAGTCATTCGGCAGTTATGTTTGCAATATAAATATTGAATTATTACGAATTCACAGATGGAAAGTCCTCCTGTCATACCCGGAATGGAAGTTTATTCGCAAATCTCTCCTGGATTGACTGCTGCCTATTCGCCATTTCCCGCCAATATGCCGCTGCCTTACGTGGGAATGGGCGATGCTAGCGCCGTCTTTGGCCGAATCCCCGTCACCGCTGCTGGTCTCAACGTTCCTCAGGTTGGGATTGAAACTGGCGTCCAGGAATCTGAAGCTGCTGGATTGTTCGGTACGGGCGTCTCATCTCTGAAGAAACCCGCGGTACTGGCCGTAGTGGCAGCAGTGGTATTAGCTGTTATTGCCGCCGTCATCGCCGCCATCATCGCCGTGTTCGGCGTGGTCTTTGTCGTGGGCAAGCCGGGGAAGAACAAGAACAAGGAAAAGGAGGAATTAGTACCTTACCCGTACCCTGACGAGTACCCCGAAGAATACCCTCCCGAGTATGATACTAAACCTGACAGCAAACCATACCCGATCCCCAAAGCTACTCGATCCCGCCAACGTCGTAATGCTACCACGCCCAATACCAGCATGCCGACCATGACGTTGGACCAATTGAATGCCATAACTCGCGTAGTTGCCTCTGCCTTGCACTCCCAGGAATGCCTCCAGCGCTTGATTTGTGAGTCTAATGAACTGGCTAGATCCCTACCGGGTTTTGACACTGTCTCTCCAATGCTGTCCATGTTTATGCCTGCGCAATACCGAACTATTCTGGAGAAGAAGCCTACTTGTGACACTTTTGCATGTGGATCCTTGACAACCCGGAAGTGATGTAACTTATTCGCTAATTTATTTGACGTTGTCCCGCAATAAAAGTCATAACAATATCAAAAAACAATGCGAACGTTATAGTTAACCTGCTTTTTGTAAAACTATTTGGGTGGAAAAGTCCACATCTGGTCTCGAATGTCGTGGCCCACCGCCAAAGGTTCACTCGATCCAGACGAATGAGTAGGCAGGTCAGAGGATCATCTTGCTAACGACCATGCGAACCCAGTCGTCAAGGCGTCCTCAGTGGTCAAATACGGTTGGGGACCCCCTCTTTTCCTTCATTTTCCCCACTCCAACACGTGTTTGCTCCAGTAAAGGAGAGGAAGCAGAAGAACTAACCTTTCCCCCCCCAAGATTCAGGGAAAAGTAAAAAAATCTTGCGGGGGTCTAGCAGATACGGTTAACCGGGGGGATCCGAGCACAGCTTTTTGTCGTTTCAAGCTAATTAGCTCTAATAAAAGCAATGGGACAATAAAAGCTGTTTCGGTTTTCGAGGCAAAGTTGGAAACTGACTAAGCGTTTGCTTGGACATGGGCCTAAACCCCCAAACGTTTTTCAGTATGTATTCATTTTCTCCCCAGCCGGTGCTTGCTTGTGGGCTAAATACAGAAAGACAATCGAGGACAGGGCGCTGACGAGAAAAATCACGTCGAACCACCGATGGTAGAAGGAAAACTGCAAGTCGCCCAAAACTTGCGTGATAATCGTCCGATATTCCAGCGGCATATTCATCCTCATTAGTAAAACCGACGAAACAAAGTACATTCCCTTAAAAGAAAAATGAAATTAAATCAAAGTAGTCTGAAACGATGATCGCCTTTCTTAATACTTACCATAATTTGAGCTAAAACCAGTACAATGACGTTCGAGGATTTGCTGCTCGATATCGCATAGAAAAACTGCCAAAAATTTCCCAAAAATTCATATGGCCCATTTTAAATTCAGAGTTAATAGTCATATTTACCTTCGTTAAGGTAAGCAACAAGCCACGAATGGACGTTACGACAATGCATCCCACCAGGATGAAGGAAATGTGTTGGGACCAGAACGTGACGTCGATATTAATGCCCACCCAGTGGACCGCGATTTCGATGCCTTTAGTCACAGGATCCACTTTACCCACTCGGTCAAACACGATATTTATGGTACACTATAAAACAACCAAGCAAAAGGGCAAAACCCATCACATTAGAACCCCTCTAATTAACCAGTTCTATTGAAAGAGGGCGAAAAAGAATATACGCACTATAAAGATCTTCCAGGAACAGTATAGCGAGAAGAAATAACCGAGGAAATTGAAATATTTCCCTTGCCATGTTTGGGCCCATTCGAGGCGTTCTTCCATGTAGTGCATGTCTACCGCTTCCAGGAACAATTGCCTGCTTAATTCCTCCAAAGTGTTGATATCTGCTTTCAAGGCCGTAGTACCTGCAAGTAATAATAACTATAATGTGAGATTCTTTTTTTATATTTTATAAAGAATTTTTTACAGGAAACGCGTACTTTCAGAAGGGCCGATGGCGACAGACGTGACGCTCTTTAGAACTCCCCATAAACCCGCGGAATTCCGGTCATTCGGGTTAGAAGCGGCGTGCGAATCGCGTTCGAGTAATGCAATACGCTTTTTCTTGACTAGGATCATATCCATTGTTTGCAGTAATTTGCGCTCGATGGACTGGATGTCAGCCAGGGTGACAGGCCTTTTAAAATGAAAATGGATTAAAAGGAAGGGTGGAAAGAAAGAAAAGAGGAGTTTTTTAGAAAATTAAGAAGAGAATTTTGAACAAATTTAATTTGGGCATGTACCTCATAAAGATAGCCATGGAAGTATAGGGGTAATTAACAGCACCAAAGCCAGACAAGAGGGCCATGACCGTCACCCCAATAATCCCAATCCGGGAAATGCCCTGTTCCATGGACAATAAACGCAGGCCGTGTTTAGAGCTGAGGACTGGGAAGGGATCGCCCACTTTCCAGAAGAAGTAAAGGTATACAAACCAAACAGCCAACGACAAGGGGCGAATCAAGTCTCTTCGGACTTTTTGGAACAGGGAATAAAATTAAGAAAAATTCAAAACTGGCTCGGGTTGAGATAATAAAAAGGGTTTTACTGAATCGCAAGTTGCTCACAACGAAATAGCAGATGTAAAATGGAATGATGACGATGACTTGGCCTAGCATGAGATAAAGTACCACGTTCCAGCACAAGAACCTAGAGCTGTCGAGGAAAAAAACCCAATGTTTTCAGTTAAAAAGAAGAAAGAAAGGGTTTCTTCAGTTACTTGGATTCTAGGACACCTAGGATTTCAAAGATAATGAGCTCGAACATGGTGCAAGAGAGAGCGAAAGTAATGGAGAATATGAGCTGCACAATCCGATGGTGGACTTCGTAGTCGCGAAAGAGTTGTTTCATGAAAAACAGCCATCCTCCGCCGAAGAAAATCACCTGGAATGTTGCAAATACAGAATTAAAAGAGAGGTATAAAAAACAAGCCCTTACTGCAGAGACGACGATGGTGAACGTATCTGCCAAAAGGCCCATTGTTCTAGCCCTTGTATGCACTTAAAGATAAACTAAACTGATTTAAGTTTGTTTTTTAATGAAGGGAAAATATACATATACGGTACATGGCCTATTGGCTGATACTGTCAGCAAATAAGAATAAATAGTACGTAAATATATTCCGCCAGTGAAGCAAGTTGGAATTTAAAGAAAAACCTTTTTCTTTTATCAGATATCACAGGCACAGGGATGAGAATGTAAACAATTTTATCAAATAAATACAAGATTTAATCCAACTTTGAAGCAGGAATCGCCACCTAACGCCGAAATAAATACAATTTAATCCAACTTTGAAGCATGAAACGCCACCTAACGCCGAACTGTCCCCCTTCGTCTTTTGTTTTGCTTTCTAGCCTTCCAATTGATCAGTTTCCCGCCAACGTTTTCTACGCGCCCCACGTTTCTACGCGCCCCACGTTTCTACGCCCCAACAAAGAAAAGGTGGGGAGCAAACAATTGACCAGTTTATTTGGTTTAATTTCTTTAATTAATTTGGGATGGAAGGCTTTGATGATCCCGGCGTTTATTTTACTGATAACTTTGGTCCCACGGGCGATGAACAAAGCGCGAATCAAATCAACCACCAAGCTGTGAAGCGAAAGTTCAAAGATTTTATTCGCCAGTTCCACGAGGGAAATTTTAACTACAAATACAGGTATCCTTCCACATCTTCTATGTGTTCTAATTATTATGTATCCTTAAAATTCATTCTATTTATAATGCTAGAGATGCCTTGAAACAGAATTATAACCTCCGATTGTATTACCTGGAAGTCGTGGTGGAAGACCTTTCCAGCTTCGATGAATTTATTGCCGACAAAATCCAGAAGCAGCCTTCCGAGCATCTGCCTCTAGTACCATTTCCTTTCAAACTCCATGTTCAGTCAATTATAAAATATCCCACAGTTTGAAGAAGCAGCCAGAGAAGTGGCAGATGAGCTAACAAACCCTCGACCAGAAGGCGAAGAGAAAATGGAAGATATTCAGGTCCTCTTGGTGTCTGAATCCCATCCCATGCCTCTCCGACACCTCAAGGTTTGCTTTGTGCTTCGTCTATTCATTTCCACTCCGTTTTCCCAAGTTCTAATCCAAGTTTTATTGGACCAAATAGTCGAGAGAAGTGTCGCGCATGGTTAAAATCCCTGGAATCATCGTCTCAGCTTCTGGGATCCGAGCGAAAGCCGTCAGTATGGCTATCCAATGCCGCACTTGCAGGAACGTTGTTCCCAATATCCCCTTAAAGCCAGGCTTGGAAGGTTACATGTTACCTCGTCGTTGCAGCAGGTAATTACATTTCATTTTCTTGCTTTTTTCCATCTGTGACTTTTTCTTGTGAACTCATCTTGTAATTAGTGACCAGGCTGGCCGCCAGCGATGTCCTCTAGATCCTTACTTTATCCTGCCGGATAAATGTACCTGTGTGGACTTTCAAATCCTCAAGTTGCAAGAATTAACTGACGCCATTCCCCAAGGTGAAGTTCCCAGGCATTTACAGTTATATTGCGACAGGTAAAGTCAAACTTCTTTACTTATTTTCGTATTAAATAGACAGATTATGAAATTATTGATTGACTTTATGGGGTTTCAGGTATCTTTGCGAGAAAGTGGTTCCCGGTAATCGAGTAACGGTTATCGGAATCTATTCCATCAAGAAAGTGGGCGCATCTCGAGTAACATTCTTATAAAACTTCATGTCTCAGTGTTATTCTCATCGCACGATTATTATTGTTATTTTATTTTGTAGGGTGGGGGAAAGGAGAAGGTTTCTGTCGGAGTACGAGCTCCGTATCTTCGCGTTTTAGGCCTGCAAGTGGATACCCAAGGCGATGGCCGCACAGGAGGATTACCTATGACTGCCGAAGACGAAGAAAAGTTCAGGCGTTTGGCTGCGAGTTCCAATCCGTATGAAAAGATCGCCAAATCCATCGCTCCGTCCATTTATGGAGCAGAAGACATCAAAAAAGCTATTGCTTGTTTGCTTTTTTCAGGTAAAAACCATTCCCTCGCTTGGTTAGACTTGTTTGACTCATTTCTGGCTCGTTTTTAGGGTCCAGGAAACGTTTGCCAGACGGATTGTGTCGACGTGGAGATATTAACGTGCTCTTATTGGGCGATCCGGGTACAGCCAAGTCCCAGTTATTAAAATTTGTGGAAAAAGTAGCGCCAATTGCGGTTTATACCTCTGGCAAAGGCTCTTCTGCTGCGGGTCTTACTGCGTCCGTGATCCGTGATCCATCCAGCGTAAGCTGTCTTGATTAATTAAGTGCATTTTGAGTTTATTTTTTATTTTTTGGGCAGCGCAATTTCGTCATGGAGGGTGGAGCCATGGTTTTAGCCGATGGGGGCGTGGTGTGCATTGACGAATTTGATAAAATGAAGGAAGATGACCGAGTGGCTATCCACGAAGCTATGGAACAGCAAACGATTTCCATCGCCAAGGTCCGGCGACGCTCAATAATTGACCTCAACTTGAACTCCAATCTGAAACGAAACTTAAAAGTGTTTCTATTGGGTTATTTTATCGACAGGCTGGGATTACTACGACGTTAAACTCGCGTTGCTCCGTACTAGCTGCTGCCAATTCCGTATTTGGACGCTGGGACGATACCAAAGGCGAAGATAATGTGGATTTTATGCCTACCATCCTCTCCCGTTTCGATATGATTTTTATAGTGAAAGATGAGCATGACGAAAAGAGAGATATGGTAAACTATACGTTTCTTTTCTTTTTGGCAATTTTAAACCAAGTATTGATATTACTAGACCTTGGCCAAGCACGTTATGAATATTCATATGAATTCCCTACAAACTTCTGAGGAGCTCAGAGAAGGGGAGTTGTCATTGGGCTTCCTGAAGAAGTATATTGGCTTCGCGAGAAGTCGGTGCGGACCTCGGTTGTCTGAACCTGCTGGCGAAAAGCTGAAAAACCGATACGTGTTGATGCGAAGTGGGGTCCGGGAGCACGAAAGGGAGATTGATCGCCGTGTAAGCATTCCAATTACCGTCAGGTGAGTTATCGAGCTCTAGTCATAAAAAATAAGACTTGGAGAGAGGAGAGAGAAGTAATCGGCCTTTGGTGTGGCTGTTTTTAGGCAGTTGGAAGCGGTGGTTCGTATTGCGGAATCTTTAGCCAAGATGCAGCTGAGTCCCTTTGCTACCGAAGCTCATGTGGATGAAGCCTTGCGCTTATTTCAAGTTTCGACCATGGATGCAGCCATGTCGGGCTCTTTGGCTGGTGCCGAAGGTTTTACGACTGAAGAAGACCATGAAACGCTGACCAGACTCGAGAAACAGTTGAAAAGACGCTTCGCGGTGGGTTCCCAAGTCTCTGAAATGAGTATCGTGCAAGACTTTGTGAAGCAGGTAAAGAGAGTCTTTTGTACGGTTGACTACGTTGAGACAGTTTCATCATTGCTATTTCTCGGCAGAAATTCCCGGAGCGCTCCATCTACAAGGTGATTCATGCCATGATCAGACGTGGTGAATTGCAGCACCGCATGCAACGTAAAATGCTTTATCGCATTAAATGAAAACTTTGAATCTTTTCCGGGCCTTTAAGCCAAATACATATTTTTTTTATAATAGTGGGATCTTCTATTTTTACACGATAAAAACTGTCTAGGTTCTACACATTGAAAGCAAGAAAACACTTGATCTTATTAAGGCAGTTCATTGTAATGATTTATACATCTTGCGTAGTATTATTGAAGGAAGTAGCGTTGGCGTTTTGGCTCAAACGGAACAGCTGATCCAAGGCATAAGGGAGGAAAGGTTTGATACTGTTGAGCTCCATGGTGGTTAAATTGTCTAATTTAGCGTGGAAACTCCCGCTCTTGAAGAAATCATCCACCGAGAACCTTAGCTTGGAATGGCGGATATCGTAAATGTCTTTCACTAAAATGCGAATGTCGTCAGCTCTGGGGATATCTGCAGGCGCGGTGCCGAGGATCAGTTGGCAGACGACCAAGTAGTACTCGCTGGGCATGGCTACGAACAGTTTGGACTGGATTTCAGCTTCTTTTAAGGCAGTTAACTGCTCCAGATCCATCCATTCGGGGGCCAATAAACGGCATTTTTGTCGCTGGCGCAAGTTAATGGCCAACCAAAGGGGCACTTTACACTGCTGGCCTGCTCGAAAGGGACCCACATCTCCGCCGATTAGGTAGAGTTTATCGTGAGAAAAATTGGGGATAATTTCTACTTCTTCCTTTTCGGCTAAGAACTCCACAATCGCCGGGTCCATTGTTTTTTAACAGCTGTTTTTTGAACCTTGGCCACTTTCTAAAACTGCCATTAGAATACTGGTCTCATGCAAGTCAACTGAAAGAAAATGCGAAGGGTTTCGGTGGTTCTGTTAATTTAAGTTCATGGCTTTGTAAATAGTTTCGAAAAACAAAAGCAACCCGCCTTTTTACTAGCAACTTTTAGCAAGGAGCAAGGCATCCCTGTCAGTGCTGATAAGGATGTCATACAGCGCTGTCCTCGGCTTCTATGCCAAACATTTTCCCCGCCTTTCCTATCTAGGATAACGGTTGTTCATACCACATACCAGGCTATTTGCACCGCTGCGAGAAGCTCGAGAGTAAGCCGAGCTATAAAGCAAGATTAAGAAATTGTAAACAGTCGACAATGCACCCGATAGATGGCGCGGATCGACTATAAACGACAAGAAGAAGAAGAAGAAATTGTAAAGGTAATAATTAATTTGTGATGTTTGGCGACGAAGACGACGGGGATCTGGACTTTGGTCCTTCCAAAGATCTGTAAGTATTTGTAACAATACTAAACAAACCAACAAGTGTTATACTTAATAGTTAAAGTTAACTCCGTATTTTTGTTTATTTTATTTGTACATTTTAGTTCACGTTTGGCTTCAATATTCGGATCCGATGACCAGTCTAGCACATCTAGTTCCAAAAGTCTGGCTTACACAGCTCCGAAGCAGAAAATGCAACAATCTAGCGATCTAAAGATGTCGGATTCCTCCTCAAACTCAAAAACAGACCCAAATTCAACTGTGGTTATGGCCTTCGCTGTCCATCTCTTCATCCTGTAAACTTTAAAAAGCCTACCCAGTCAATAGCTCACTCATTCATACCTGTTTTCTACAGTGTAAATAACCAATACGCTTCGCAAGGCAAAGTCGGCGCCGCTTTGGCTCAAAATAAGAAATCCAACAGCAGCCAAATCGTTTTGTACCGCGACAAACAAAAGCCTCTCGCTCTCATAGACATAGGACCTGATTTCACTTTCCTAGTATACCCAGAAAAACGCCGTTAATTCACTTGAAGCCTCTCTAAATAAATCTCGGTTGTTTTTGTTACATTTGCAGCTCCAAAATGGAATTTATGGCAATTTCGAGGATAGTAGAAACTGCCACTACTCCCTACGATTCGACAGTGAAACCATTGCTGCCAAATTCGCGTCCCAAGTAAAATATACCTACTTTTGGGAATAATAATAGCGTTTCTATGTATGGAATGAAGGTAGAAGCAGCCAAAGAACATCTGAAACCCTCGACTGCAGCTGCTATTGCCCCGGTATTTTTCTATAAAACGAAAAATAAAAAGTCCTACGCACTTTATCCAAGGCACCGACACCCGAACCGCCCCCAAGCAAGAGCCCAATTGCTTCTGAGCCTTTAGAATCTGCTTGTCCTGCTCCCAGCTCCTCAGCAAATGAAGTTACGGACAAAAAGACGTCGTTGATCAACCGAATGGCTCGAATGGGCCAGCCAATCTTGCCCATGCTCGGCAGAAGCCCCTCAGTAGAGGCAGAAAGCATCGCTGTAGGTTATTATAACACTTGTGAGCCAAGTTCTAATGTTTTTTATTTGTATTTTAGGATGTTCGTGAAGCTTCTAGCCTGGAAAGTCCTTTACCAATTGAAATAGTCACCGCAAAGCCTTCGCAACGAGTCGAACTTCCAGTTTCAAACCATACAGCAGTATGGCCCGTTTCCCATGTGCCCAGAAGCGAAATAATTAGTCTTGATACGCTCCTAAGGGACAATCAGGCTCATTTTGCCGATGTTAAAGCAGATTCCTCTCGTTGTATGGACAAATTAGATCAACTTGTAGTCAAAGTGAGGTCACAAGTTGTCAGTTCGACCCTGGTTTGTATTTATAAGCTTGATTTGGAAGGTGGATACACTCCAGCAGCAGCAAATCTTACAGCAACAGACGCTGCAGTTGCAATTTCTGCAAAATATGCAGCAATCCCAAGCCCAAATGTGTTTACAGCCGCAACGAGCTGCTCCCACAGTCACAACAGGAGATTCCCGATTGGAAGAGTACTTGATATCCACTGAAAGCTTAAAATTGACTGTGGAGCGTCAATTGGAAGCAGTTTACAAGTAATCATCGGTGATTCGCTTGAAATTTTAACCAATTGTTATCAAATTAGGCTAATTGAGTCCAATTCGAGGGCTCAGATTGAAAGTTCGGTTGACCCAGAAGAGATCCAACGTTTACAAGAAGAGACAGAGCAGTTAGCCGTTCGATTAAATGAAACTTTGGAGGCAAATAAGGAAAAAGAGGTAGAATTTCTGCTCTGGAATTTTTCATAATTTTTATAAATTATGTTTGGACTATAGGAAAGCCATAAGAAGGTATTATCACAGTACCAAACGTTAGTTGTTGAGAAAGAAGAACATTTCAGACAATTACAAGGTATATCTGTTCTATTTTTACATATTTTTTTGTAAAATGATATTTTTTTTTAATATTGACTATTTTTACATAGTTTTTACATATTTATTCATTTTTTTCCAATTTTTTAATTATTCTATTTTCTTTCTTTTAGAAGCTCAAGAGTTGAGTAGAAAACTGCAAAACGAATTGGATACTTTACAAAGCAGTTCGGAGCACCAAGACCAGGAAACGAACACTGAAACACCCCAAATTGAGGACTATGAGGTGAAATCCATTCGTCAGAAACCATCCAAAAGTTATTGATTTTCATTTTGATATTTTTGTTAGAAAACCATAGAGGAATTAAAGGGGAAACTGGACCAGTCAACCGTAGACGAACAGAGTCGAATTAATAGTCAAGTCCAGCGGATCATGAACACTGTTTACCGCCAGTTATTACACAGTTTCAGCCCAGAAGAGACGTACGCTTATACCGATATCAAAACCACACTTAGTTCCGTGATCCGGGTAATTACTTCCTTGCGTCCTGGCGGATAATATTGATTAGTTTTATGCTAGGAAGTCACTTCGTCTCTGCTAAGCGAGAATAATGCTCAGGCTCCAACTGGCAAACCTGATCTCCCTCCTCCTCCAGTGTTTTCTTCCCATAACGACGAATAACGAGGGTTTGTCATTTCGATTTTATTTTGACGTTTTTCTTTACAACATTCCAACCTAAAGAAACCAGAAGGACCGCATTAACTAGTGCCTAGTAACTCGTGTTGCTTGGCTGCCATTAGCTTCTCGGCTTGAGCTGTATACGCTTCAGCCCATTCGTGTATCTATAACGTAAGATTCTTTAATAGAAAAGTAATTTGGGAAAGTTTTTCCTTTACTTGTTGTTGGATGGCGAAAGAAACGTCGGAAGAAACTTCTTTTTCTTGTTTTTTCACGGTACGAATGTGTCCGTTTTGCACATCTTTAATGTGGTCCTTGCACTTATTGAAAAGGATTTTGGCGTTTTTGGCTAGAGATTCGCGGTGCTCTTTGGTCACTCTAAAGAGTAAAAAGAACAAAATGGGGTTAAAAATGGTTCCAGTATGTTTTTTTATAGCTTTTGGTACTTGGGAATGGGAACGTAGATCATGAGAGCTTCTTGTTGTGGGTTCAAGTTCATTCCCGAGCTTTCTAGGGCCTTTAGGACCCCGGGTATGGCTTGAGGAAAGCTAGACATGTTAATGACCAGCAATTGAGGCGTTTTGCGACCAATTTGGGCGAGTTCTTGCAAGGAATACTTGCTGCCTTCCAGCTCCACTTGGAGGTTTTCAACCGCCCCTGTAATTAAAAGAGTTTAGACTTATTCTGTCGTATAATCGAGTTCAAGAGAACCAGTAGAGGAGCGAAGCGATAAATTCTTGACGTATTCGTCTTTTAGCCGGTCGACGGGCTTCTGGAAGGACTCTCGGACCTGGTTTGGGTCTATGACAGCCTCCATATCTTGGTCATTGAGTTCCACATGTGCCTTCTTCTCTAAGGAAAATAACCTTACCGTTATAGATTTCAGATATGAAATGGGATTCATCTAATGTTTACTCTTATCTGCTTTGCCCTTGTCTTTTCCTTTGGAGTAAAATCGCAATGCCAAGGATTTACTATACGTTTGCTCCGCGTTTCTATCTGCTAACCAGCTCAGACGTCTTGAATGACACGCAGAAACTCGGGGAAGTACAGCATAGTTATGGAACGTAGTGGCCAAGCAGGATTTTCGGAAAAAAGACCGTGTAGTGTGAGTAATGACGGGTAAAACTATCCTTAGCGCCATTCCAGTACTTTTCTTAGGTCTATATCTATTTAAAAGCATACAATTAGCCCATAGTAAAGCGAAGTTCATGTAGCAAGTAATCTAATTACCTCGTGCACAGAAAATCGAACGTTTTTATTTAAGTTTTGTATTTATTAGTAGCTATCGTATTTCTCTTCAGATGGCGATACTAACGTGCCGTTAAACACGAACCACGGAGCGTATGCGAACAACTGTCTTCTTTTCTGGATTGTTGCTAGGCTCTTAAGATTCTATTTTCCTATTATTTAGTCCTATTACTTTGTAACCTTAGTCCATTTAAGTTGAATTATAGTTTTCTGGACAAATGATCTCCAAATTCCATCTTCGCGTTTTACCTTGTTTTGTCGTCTTGTGATTCGCGTCTTATTCACACCCATTAAGCGCTCGCCTCTGATTGGCTGAAACCTAGGGGTTGGCCTTCACCATCCCACATGTTAGCATTGAAAGAATGGAACAAACAACACGTTACACGCGACCTCAGATGTCGAAACAACGCTGGAAACCTGTTTTTCCCGGTCGCCAACCTACCCCAAAGTCGTAGTAACACGTTGACTGCTGAATTCGCCGGTCTGAAGAGCTTAAACCATGCATTGTGTAGTTAATATTCCGACCAATTCAGATTTCCCGCTCGAAAATCTTCCTTATGGAGTCTTTTCGACTTCGGACAATGTAAGTAACTGCACATTTAACAATTAAATGAGTTTTAATGAGCTTTTTCTGTCTGTCTTTCTAATACCTAATAGCCTTCCCATCGTATCGGAGTAGCCATTGGCGAGCAGATTCTGGACTTGCATGCCATCAGCCATCTCTTCAACGGGAGCCATCTCAAGGACACGCAAGACGTGTTCCGCAAAGCTGTTTTAAATGATTTTATGGCGTTGGGGCACCATGCCTGGGCAGAAGCCAGGAAGACGTTGCAAGCGTTACTCTCTGGAGTTGATCCTGCGCTCAAAGAGAATCAAGAGCTCTTACACAAGTACACGCGTCAATAAGCTTCGTGTCCATTAATGGAATGCATCCTTCCTTTTTCCTTCCACAGGGCTTTCGTCTTGCAAAAAGATGCCAGGATGCATCTTCCAGCTCGTATTGGGGACTATACCGACTTTTATTCGTCTATTTACCATGCCACCAATGTTGGGGAGATGTTCCGAGGCAAAGATAACGCCCTGATGCCCCATTGGTTAGGAATAATAAAGGAACATCAATCAAAAGAGAAAGATCTCCATCGTTTTTTCATCATAGGAAGTACTTACCAGTGGGATACCATGGACGAGCTTCTTCTGTAGTCGTTTCCGGTACTCCGATACGTAGGCCTAATGGTCAAACCCGTCCCGATGACAATGAGCCACCGAAATTCGGGCCTTGCCGACTCTTGGATTTCGAGTTGGAAATGGCCTTTTTTGTGGGACCGGGAAACAAGCAAGGAGAACCTATTCCCATAGCTGAAGCGCAGAATCACATTTTTGGAATGGTGCTGATGAACGATTGGAGTGGTAAGAATGCATTTTTAACCCTCTAGTGACTCAAAAGTTATTTTTTTACATAGCTCGAGATATTCAGAAGTGGGAATATGTTCCCTTGGGACCGTTTTTGGGCAAAAATATGGGGACTACGATTTCACCCTGGGTTGTAACCATGGAGGCTTTGCAGCCCTTTGTGATGGAGAATATGGAGCAAGATCCTGAACCGTTTCCGTACCTAAAGCACTCTGATCCTTACAACTTTGATATTAAGCTGGAAGTTTCACTCAGACGTGAGTCTTGGGCGAAAAACTTTAGTTTTTTTAGTTAGTAATGATTGTATGGTATGTTTTGGTTTTTCTGATTTAGCATCACAATCTGAAGCTGAGTACGTGATTTGCAACTCCAATTTCCAGTACATGTACTGGACCATGAAGCAACAGCTCGCTCACCATGCTTCAACTGGATGTAATATGCAGCCGGGGGATCTGTTAGCCTCCGGAACCATTAGTGGACCAGTAATTACCTTTAAAATGTACAATACGCATGTGTTATTGACATGCAATTATTCCTAGACGAAGGATTCTTTTGGGTCTATGCTGGAGTTGTGCTGGAAAGGCACGAAAGCGGTTGAAGTGGGCGATGGCATCGTTCGTAAATTTTTGGAAGATGGAGATGAAGTAATAATTAAAGGTAAACTAATTCTTCTTACATAGTTTCATGTTAGGAAGTTTCTAATTTTTTTTTTAGGTTTTTGTGGTGGGAAAGGAACACGCATCGGATTTGGGGATTGCAGAGGACAGGTTTTACCTGCTCAACCCCTGTAGATTGCATCTGTTTTGAGCCGAGGGCATTCTAGTGTGAGCCAAGACTGTTACATTCCGTTTTAGTTATGTTAATCTAGTTGGGAGGATGGGTTTAAGAGAGTCAAATGCACTTTGTTCTAAGAAAACTGTATTACTGAACATCATTTACCAGGCTACTGGTATTCTGAGTAATCGTAGTGTCGGTAGGGAACGTCGAACGTGATCAAACCGCAGTCTTTAGCCTTGTGAATGGCGACGAGTAGCTCGTCGTGTCTCTTATGACAAAGTCCAGTTTTCCTAGAAAAGATGAACAAGATTTGTAATGACGTTTGTACAGAGTTTTAGGGTTTTATCTTCTTGGCTTACATGGTGTCCAAGATGCGACCGTCATGGCTCGAGATAAATTGTTGCAATAACGAAACGTTACGATAATCCAGCACTAGGTATTCGTCCCTGCAGATTGGGCAAGGGTTTCCGGTGGCGAGTTTACCCGCTCTCTACAAGAAAGTCATCAAAGTAAAGAGGTTTCGAAATTTTCGAAAGGATTAAAGCTAATCACAATGCATAGTTTCCGGGTTGGCGGAGCAAAGCGGCCTTTGTAGTTTCGGCGATACATTTTCCAGACCGGATCCTTGCCATAGGTTTCGTTATACGCTAAAAGTGTAACAGAATATCATTAACCCAGCAATTTTAAAGATTATTTTCTTTTTGTCTTTTACCAGGACTGTTTAAATAAGACATGCTGACTTCCACAGGAATTATTCTTGTCCGGTCTTTGGAGTTTTCTTCTGAGCTAGGCGGTAAATTAGGGTCTGGATCACTAGTTGTCGTTACGGCGGAAAACTGTCGTGTGGTTAACGAGACCATATTTCTTCTTATCTACAGATTTTAATAATTAGAATGCATAGTTGGCGACTACAGCAAATATCTTACTTGTTGTGGAAAAAGCCAACCACGAGTTGCGGCAGGCAAGAGCGAAAAATATTTGAAACCTGAAGAAAATGCCATTTTTGTAAGAATGAATTGTAACTTGTTTACATCACAAAAACACGCCTTATCTTTTAACATTGCCAATTAGGTTTAGTTAACATAGTTATTTACAATTTTGAGTTAAAATCTTACATAAAACGCAATTTGTATATTTTAATATTTTAATGTGGCTTTTCTTTTAACGTCATTTCGTATTTATACATTATCGAACGTTTCAATAACCTATGGCAACGCAGCGCAACTAGGCGGGAAAATTGTTGGCGCCTGTTAGCAAGTGCAGTTCATCGAGATAAAACTATGATAATGCACTTTAAAATACCCCAAATTTGGCAGAGAAAGTTAAACTTATCATACAATACAGAGCTTAACCGAACATGAGTCAACTCCTTTGGAATCTGGTAAGTGATTTACGTTTTGTCACGTGACATTGTATTGTTCTTAAAATAAGCACACAGGCTTGAGTAACACTCAGGAACTAGCAGGTTTTTCAGTAGCTTTTGCCTTCACAATCCGCTTTTGGGGTTGGGGCTTCTTTTTCTTCTTTAAACAAGACAGAGGATTCGGATTCTTGGGCTTTTTCCGTCTCTTCTTGATGGGTAATGCAGGGCCGAATTCTTTTTCCTTGAGTAGTCTTAAACGCTCGAATTCTCCATCAGACAAATGGACCCTTTTGACAGTACGAGTTAAGAGTGATTACGTTTTTAAGGCTCAAATAATCAAGTACCTTGCTTGTGTAGCAGCTTGAGCTATATCCTCGCTATAGTCAGACGGTCTTTCAAGCGTGGGAGCTTTACGGTGTAGATACATGACGGGAACCCCAGCAACAGCTCTGGCAGCCTCCCTTAATGACTCGTCTTGGGTAACAACGATATATCTGTCGATCATAACATTCATTAAGCTTTCCATGGTTACCGATAAGAAAAGAAAGTTTGACCTATTCTCGTTCTTCTTGCCGATCATGGACAAGATACACTTGCTGGCCGGAACCGGCTTTTTAGCGTGGTTGCAGAGATGGACAGGAAACTGCTTGACAATACACAGCGCTCCAAATACAGGCGGCCCGAGTTTCTCCATTTCGGTTATAACACATGGCGTCGTTAAGAGCTTCACTTCTCCGCCAAGATACTTTGGAATCTGCTCCTTGATGCTAATTTGTTCCTAAGCAATTCAACTAGATCAGCATTAGTGGAATTACTACTTCGATATCAATTATCCTCCAACAAACTGGTCTTCATAAGAAAAACTGTTTACCTGCAAGGCAGAAAAACAAAAGGTTCCATCAACTAGCAGCTGATAGGGCTCCCGGAAACCAAAATTGTTCTTGAAGAAATTTAAATAACGATTAGCTTTCTTCCTGCGTGACACTTTCATTGTTGTGGTTGAATCCGGTCATAGAGGCGTCCGCTTATAAATGTTGCGTTAGATGGCGTACAAATGCAGTTTTCGGATTTAATATTCTAAAAATAAATACAGTAAGTTTGTCGCCTTTGCTACTCGATGGCGTTCGTGTAGCGATTACATGGCAATATCAGGATTATTTTTTCCGGTTTGGAGCGGTTTCAGGAGAGTTACCAAGGGCGTGGATCCAAACTCGAGCTGGCTGTCCGTTTCCTTCGTCCCCGATCGTTCTTGCTTCGTTTCTGGTCACACGTCGCCATTTTCTCTGTACAGGAAGTAAGGACAGGAGCTGTTCGGCTGCGTTTTTGTCTTTTTCTTTTTCAAAAAGTCTCCGTTATAACCAGCTTATAAAGACTTTTCTTAGCATAAAACGGTATAGCTATAATAAGTGCATAAGTTCGCAAGGTTTATATTAAACTGGAATGGCATATATTTAAACGGCGAAAGAAAGAAATTCCAAAAGGCGAAAACGTCCCATTATAAAGGTGGTAGGCAAAACTCCTCGGATTTTTGGTGGAAGCCAGGCATGGCAGGCGTTTGACTTCCAGTTTGTTCCATAAAAGGGTAATAAGGCCTTCTTTTGGAAGGCCATATAATAATAATTCAAGTGTTTTCTTATCCGTTTTTATGAATATAAACCTTAGCGCCAGTGAATAAGCAAAGCATAAATCTTAGTTGCCATGGTGTGGAAATGTGTGTCAAATGACATTAAGTACGATGCTGGTGACGTCTTAGGTCAAGTGTTCTAGATAATTAGCAGCATAACTAGCCCAATGCATTGGCGTCGTTGTGGTTTTATATCGTTTCATAAAAACTCGGCTTTGTTTCGTTCTTTAGGTGGACTGAGATAGTTTATAGAGATTACGCAAGCCATAGGAAGAGTACATATCGATCAAGGGCGGGTTAGTCACCTCGATTGGTTAAGCGAATTGACACCAGATGTCGTTTAGGCGCGGAATTCAAAATGGTAAGGCACCCAATATATTTTCGCTGGAGAAACTAAGCTATTACCTTTAAACTTTTTTTTTTTTTTCTTTCTTCGAGCAGCCACGTATTGATCCTTTAGAGCTACTTAAATGTTTGAGTGTCCTGCTAAGTCCCTCGGGAGGAATTCGAAGTGCCAATGAAGTAGAGCGTGTAGCGAGGTACATTTTCTTTTAGATTGCGTTCGTTTGCTCACATTTTTGCGTGTTACGTAGGTTGATGTCAAGGTACTCGAAAAAACTCGTAAGCAAATGTATTTATGTCCAAGTCCTCAAGTCTACCTCGTCTGATCTGCTCGATTTGTGAGTTTTACACATAAGCATTCTGTTTTTTGTTTTAATTAATAAGATTATTGGCATAGGTTTTTGAAAGAAGGCGGATGGGGCCTCGTGGTCAATTGGTTCCAGGACGCCGTGCAAACCAGCAATTACCCTTTAGTTCTCGAAGTCTTGCAGCTCCTCCAACACTGCCCAATCAATGCAGATCGATTGAAAGATTTCGATAACGGGCTTATTAAACGATTAGCTATGGAAAGCTCAGATATCGGTATGAATAATATCTTTATTTTTAGAATAACGACGACATGGTGGAATCATGGAACAATAGTTTGGGATAATAAGGGTTGAATAATGTCCTTTCTTTGTCTTTTTATAGCAATAAGGACAGCCGCCAGTCAGGTGTGGTCTGTCTGGTTTCCTCATCAAGTAAACGCTTCCATGAGCATGGATAACATGCATATGGGCGCCCCACAGCCGGATTTGAGCGACGCTTTACCCACGCCGGACGACATGGCGCTCTTGAACGATCTGTTTCCCTCCAGTTTACCCTTTGACCCCAGCTTTACCTTCCCCTCGCAACCCTCGGGGGGTTTGGACGCGGAAAACGTCTTTGATCTGTCCAATATCGATCCTTCCTTCACTTTCGACGGCATGACCGCATCGCAGTACCATGAACCACTCGTTCCCAATGCGCCTGCGCCCATTGTTCCTACCTCAGCCACCCTCGCGCCTGTCGCAGTTCCCGAACTGGTTCCCGCGACGTTGCCGGTTCTGAAGATCGTAACACGGGACGGGAAGTACTCGGTCACTGAAAGTGAGGGGAACAGCACAGCCCCGCCTTCCAACGTGGACTCGAAGGGTAAACCGGACAAGAGCAAGAGCGAAAAGGGGCATTCCCAGAGCAGCAGCAGCAGCAAGTCCAAACAGCGCGACAGCAAAGCTCACAAGTCCGACAAGAGCAAAGATGGGCGGAAATCCAGTTCGAGCAACAGCAGTCGAGACAGAGACAAGAAAAGCGGCAGTAGTAGTAGTAGTAAAAGCTCCAAAGACTCTTCCAAGTCCAAAGCGCATAAATCTTCCAGTAAACCCTCTACGGACAAGTCCAAAGAGGTCAAACAAGCTGAAAAAGACAAGGAAACCCTGGCGACGTTGAAAGCCCTGACGACGCCCGGGGATGGGTTGCCGAAATTGGCGAAAATTCCCCGAAAAATCAAAGCAGAGGGCAGCGAAGACGTCAAGATCAATTCCTCGGATCCCAATTTTGATCCGCTGGCGCTTCTGGACAAATCCAAGCCCAAGACGGTGAAAACCTTCAACTCCAAGTTTCGATCCACGGGATTGGAAGACGGTTCGACGGCCAAACCCGGCCTCAAGAAGACGGCCTCGGCCCTTCCGACCATGGAAAAGAAACCCTTACCCCCCGCAACGCATAAAAGACCCCCCGAGATGAACATTTTCGCCTCCTTGGAGAAGAAAATCAAGCCTGCGATGCTCCTGGAGAAGAAAGACGAGAATGCGGCCAAAAGGGAAGAGAAAGGGGGCATCAAACTCATCGCACCAAGACCGAGACGTAAGTTTATTGGGAATTTCGCCTTGCGTCGACAGACTTGAGATTTCTTAATTATAATTCATTCAATTTGTAAATTCGTTATAATTCATTCAATTTCTTAGTTATAATGTATATGCCTATAAGCTGCTACATTCACTCCAATACGTTGCGTTCCTCCCTACAAAGAAAATAAGGACTTATTTAACTAATTTGAACCACTTAAAGTAAATTTAAAACTATTTACGGCCTTCAAAACAAAAATCGATTTTAAGCAAACAAAAATCGATTTAAGCAAAATAATCGATTGAGAACTAGCAAAAATCGATTTTAAGGAGTTTGAATCGACAACATACGTGTGGTGGTGTTTTGGCTTCACTTTTAATGTAAGGTAATTTTGTTTTGTGTTTAGCTGCGGTGCTGCAAGATAGTTCGTTGTTTGGAGATGCGTTGGATGCGGGAGCCAAAGCAGAGCCAAGGAGGAAACGAAGACGGAGTTCGGATTCCAAAAAGGACGTTTTGCCGCCCATGGCGTCACCGACGAAGAAGACTTCCGTTTCCTCTTCACCTACTCCGCAAGAATCAGCTGCCGTTGAATCAGCGAGTAGTGCGAATCCGGTATCGCCTACTATCGTTAAGCCTCAGTTAAAAGTAATATGTTTTCTGCTTTATTACTGTAATGTGTATTATATTATTGAGAACAGGACACGAGTAATGTTCCTGTTGCGGGTTATCTAGGACTTGTATTTATTCCTAAAAAAATATCCCTTTTCGTAGCTAGTACGGAATTATTATTATTATCGTTGTTTTTGCAAGTCTAATTTATGCGCATGTGATTTGCTAGTTCTACCAAGATACCTTGGAGACCCCGAACGCGGAAGAGGAGAAATGGAAGGTGAAAGATGAAGACGACCTTGAGATGCCGGTCTTGACGAAAGAGACGGATGATGATTCCGAGCCCAAAGAAGAAGCCGCGGGGGAAACTAAGATAAAGGATGAAGCGATGGAAGAGGAAGAAACGATAAAAAATGCCGAGGACGAAGAACAGGCCGAAAAGGGACCAGGGGTCTTGCTTATCACCACGCAAACACGGTCCAAACCGAAAAAGACGTTGAGATGGAGAGAAGAGGAAGATTTATTACAGTTTCACTACTTTGAACTGGATGAAACCGAACGGGGTAAAAATCATTTATTTATTTTCAATAATTTAGATTATTTTATTTTTTTGAATTTTTTTTCTGCAGTGAATGTCAACAAGATGCAGTTCGGAGACATGAAACAAGCAGACCGGAAATATGAAAGAGAAGCAGTGGAGCGAGCACGTCGCATGGGTAGGTGTTTGCAAAACCCAGTTTATGAGGGGGGCGTGGTATTCCTGGCCTCTCTGCATTGGTATGCGTTCATGTGCTTGTCGCATTTCCCCGTACTTGACGAGCAGTGGAATAAAGAATGGCAAGCCCGACAGAAAACCATTCGCTCAGTTTATTTCCTCCAAGGGAAAAAAACGAAAGACGGGAAAGGAAAGAGAAAAGAGAGAGGAAACAAGGCTTAAACTCTTGATGAGCACGAGGCACTATAAGCCCGTGACAACCTTTCGTCCGCCTTATGTATATTATAAGATATATATTCAGCCAGCTCGTATATATCCAAAGAGGCGTCTTTGGGGATGATTTCCCGATATTTCGAGAAAATTACGCTTTCTCAGTTAGTTCCTTTTTCACAAGTCCCAATGGTCCAGGTTGGGTAGAATGTCACGATTATCGAGCTTTCTCAATTCTTGCAAACAATACTAACTAGAAGATCTGAAGATTTTTTTTTTATTTAAGCAACATTTCTTTCTGTATTTTTGGAATTCTCAGACAATACTAACTAGAAGATCTGAAGATTTTTTTTTATTTAAGAAACGTTTCCTTTCTGTATTTTTGGAATTCTCAGAGGCCAGTGAATTTGGAGAGAAAGACAGAGTAGCCGGAGTAGAGCTAAGCGGGTTCATTACATTGTTTGTTTTGTCTTTTTTTGTCTTTTCCGCGACCTTTTGGGCCAATGCCTAGTTACGGAAGATGTAATGGAGGAAAAACAACCCTGGAAAGCATTAGTGCCCTTGAATCTCCCTGAAAGAAACTTCATAAGCGGCGCAAACAGTCGAGAAAAGGACATCCAAGAAGCGCGGGAAAGTTCTACCCTGCAAGCCCTCTTCTTCAACCGACAAATGTAACTTAACTCCCTATTCATTGATTACTGACATGAATGCCTATGTTCTTTCCTTATTTTAATTCATTTTTATTTTATTTGTAGGCTGCCAGACTCACCGGCAGAACCTGATGTAGAAGTGCCTTTAGAACGCCCAGCTGATCCCATCGCGATTCCTTTCGACGATGTCACTGGGAATCCTGAATCCGTTTACGACAACCGGCATATCCCTTGGCCGGAACCCAAAGTTACGCGACCTGGCTTCGCCCCGGAAGGCTTCCATGGACCACCACCACAACAAGCTAGAATGATGGATTTGCCGCCTCCCACGATCCCTACGATTCCAGTCATGTCGGTGGGGCCAATGGGGCAGCCCCATATGATGAGTCCGAATGTGGGCGGTCCTCCTTTGGAGATGGTCGCCCTGTCCCAAGGTCCTCCACGAGGAGGGGGATGGATGGTAATTAGAGTTTTTAATGCTCTATAATATTTTTATTTGGTATTAATCCAAATCTATCAGTGGAGTTTCAATTTAACAAAGAGGGTTAATTAAGGACCAGTTTATTGGCCCATTTTAAGAACATTTTCGTCATGAATTGTAGGCTGGCGATGGTTCTGTCTTCCCCGATACGGATAATCGGTTTCCTTATGACGATGGGCGGGGCTTCTCTCCCCATCAACGAGGAATGATGCCAGACGGTGATATGGGTGGAGCCGGAAACTATGGAGGTTAGAATTATACGAAAAATTAGCTTTGTGGTAGGTTTTCTTTACCCTTGTTTTGTTTTTTCTTACATGTGCAGGTTACGATGAGATGGAAATGGATGGCCGGAACTTTGTACATATGAATCCTTCCATTATGCCCATGGGGCCACGTGGGATGGGAATGGGGATGGATAGTGGTCCCCGATTCAGGGGTGGGCCCGGTTTTGGGCCAGGACCTGGGATGGGACCTCGGAGACCTGGACCTCCAATGGGAGGACCTCCACAGGGTAAATAGAACCACTCTAGAAATTCTTTTGTCTATTTATTTAAGGCCGAAATCGGGTAAGTTTGTTTATTCACACGCGTTATTTAATGCAGGTATGGGTCCTCGAGGGATGAATCCGAATGGGATATCAGCGTGTTGGCATTTTATGCGTGGCTATTGCCGGATGGAAAGTAAATGCAAGTTTCTACACCCCGGCTTTCCTGTTTAGATAGATGAAACGCAACAGGACATTTTTGAGCAAGAATTGTGGACAAAAGCATATACTGTTTTCAGTTTGGCAAAAAGACAGGCGATGAAATTATGACACAACTTGTACATATACAGAAAAGTATCATCACGGTGTGATCGCATTCCATGCCTGCATAAAGTATGCCTGCGAAATATACAGCAAATGACGTTTGCTGAAAAGCCTCCTAGCTTATTGCGTTGAATTCCTTTATTTCATTCGATCTTTTAGCAAGTAGCTTAATTTATTTCAATATATTTCTTAACATCAATATATTTCTTCACCAGACTAGCTTAGATTCGATAGATTTTATTGTCTTATTTAAATACATTTTCTCATTATTTTTGCCAAATTAACAGGGTATTGTGAAGAGCAATTGGTCGCTGACAATAGCATCCATCTATAGACTACTTACAGCCTATATTCAGTATATTTAGTGTCTTGTACGGAGCCTACAAGAAAGATTTGAACTTCAAAGACAGTTTCGCTGCCAGCGCCATCACGTTTCGTACTTGGAACTTCCAATAAAAAAGCGCGAAATTGAATGTTTGATAGTAGTTTTCGCCTCGTCAATAATCTCTGAATTATATAAATGTACTTGTTAGAAATAAACTAACCTTCGACGTTAAGCAATTTTTTTAAAGAGGGATCAGTGCCTATGTAAACGTATACCACGTCACGGAAAGTTAGCTGAGGTTATGAAAGGTTACCTGAAGGACGCGATTAGGTTAGCTCAAGCCAGGAAAGCTGAAGCCTACGTGAAAGTTAGCTGTACGTTATCTGAAATAGCTCGTTTTTTAAAAAAAAAAAACTAGCAAAAATTTCTCAAATATTCGCTTTTATTTCAAATATTCAAATCGTACAATAAAAAGGACATTTTTGGAAGCTAGTATTTAGTGGAAATGTTTTGGGTAACAATAAACAAGTAGGAGTTCCAGTGGGAATCCAAAATTCGCATTTGCACAATTGTAGAATCCAATTTTTGGGACAAAAAAATCACAGAACAAGAGTTCCAACAGACTTGGAAAATAATTAAAAATGGTTAATAATTGATACGTAAACACAAAAATTTGACTAATACATTTTAACATTTAAATAATTGATGAAAGATAATTTGAAGCCTGATTTGCATAGAATCTAGACCACAACAAAGTTATAGTTAGTAGCCTGACACACGATGGCGGGGTTAGTTCTTTAAAAGTTTCTTCTAGAGTGTTACCCCTCCATCCTATATCCTCCTTGCTGGGTCTTGTTATTATTTATTGTTATTTTTTGACTTTCCACGTGTTTTTGTTGCGTTTAACGTCTAATTAAATCGTTTGGAACAACTTTAGCCATGTTACCTATCACTATTGCAAATGTGCGGAGAGTTAAAGAAGCCTGGAACATGTTGCACGGCTTAGTATGTGTTTATAAACCAGCCGGCGTATCCATACAGCACGCACGAAAGATCCTCATCAACAAACTCTGCAAAGGTTAACCATATTTTATTTTGTTTCAACTCATGGTTAGGATTCCTATGGTTTACGTTCCATTAAATATGTATAGATTTCGAAGATCTGGAGCCAAGTACTCCCCAGCAGTTCATCAGAATAGAGCGAGCAGAAAATCCTACCGAATCCTCTGAAATCCCCGAATTCGAAGTTACCACTACTCCCAATCTGGCTTATAATCCTCTAGTTAGCGGTCCTCCAATCCAAGAACAAGATATCCGTCTAGGCTGGGCCAATCACCTTTCTCGATACAGCTCTGGAGTCCTAGGTAGTAATATTTCTAAAGTGAACTAAATAATTTATTCGAAACATTCGTTCAAATTATGTTTCCGTTCAAAGTTCTGGGCATTAATAAAGGCAATCGCTGGATCCAGGAACTGAAAGCTGGCAGCCACTTATCTGTCTACCACGTAGGCATGCAGCTAGGTGTCGCCACTGATACGCATTTCCACGACGGCAAAGTGGTGGAGAAAGCCACTTACGTCCACGTCAACCCCACCAGACTGGGTCGTTTCCTCTCCTCCATCGAAGCGTCCCATCGGCGCAAGATGTTCGATTACCTGGGCGTCAACCCCCAGAGTCAAACCGCCTACGAGATGGCCGCCAAAGGCCTCATCCGCCCTGCCGCCAACGGCCCCACCCTCGTTTACCAAGTGCAGTGCATTGCCTTTGCTCCGCCGCAGATCACGTTAGAAGTGTCGTGTATTAACGAAGACGAACAGTTCCTGGCCAGCATGGTACACGAATTGGGATTGCAGTTAAAGTCGGTGGCCAGTTGTAACCAGTTACGGTGCATTAGATACGGCTATTTTGATTTAAGCAACGCTTTGCTGAAAAAACACTGGACGTTGGAGCAGGTGCTCAGCAACGTCTCGCTGTGCAACGAAATAGTGCGAAGAAATGGAGGGTTGAGTCCCGCCTCCCCCAATCTGGCTCCTCCCCCAGCCCTCCGGCTAAGTGCGAATTCATAGTAGAAAAAGTCAATCAAAGTACATGAAAAAGTCAATACATTTGGGATTTTTTAAACAAGATGAAAACAAGATTTCATCTTGAAAACAAGTTTCACGGTTTCAGGGAGAGGAAGCTGTATTGCAGCTTCCTACTTCGCCTGACCACATTCCATCGCCTTGACAAGTCAGCCAAGACTTCCCCGCCAAATCGTAGCCCACTTCGCAGCTGACGAGCACTCGGTCGCCAATTTCGTAATGGAGTTGTACAGGCGTCAGTGAGCCGTGATCAGGTAGTCCGGGGTTGTTGCACTGTAATTTGCCTGTGTGTGGTTTAACATTCATTAATATGACAGTGTAATTTAACACTGGAATAGATACAAAATGAACCTAATGTGTGTAGATTTGTTATTAATTTTGGGTAAATTAAATGAGTGCATTGTAAGAGCAAGTTTCTTACAGTAAGGAACTGGGTGGCTCCAAGTTCCATTTTCGGAGCAAACGACGATCGATTGCCCTTCAAGCAAATGTCCTTTGTTGCAGCTATAGCGAACGGAATCGCCCACGTAATGTCTTCCATGATCCAACAATCGGCCATTCAGTGGCGGCCATGGCGGCGGGCATTGAATAGCTACTCAAATTTACATTATTTTCTATTGTTTATATTTTCAAAAATTACTTTTGGGAATTTAAAACGCATTTAAAACGCATACAAACCTCGACATGTGGGCGGTTCTGGCAGCCATTCCCCATTCTCGCCACAAAAAGCTAACGAGGCGCCAATAAGACGGTAGCCATAAGGGCAGTGGTACTGGACGATCCCTTGGTAAGTATTGTTGTGGATTGCGTAGCTGAGGCGAGAATCCGAGACGTCGATATAGGTCGGGCAGTTGATCTGAGTACAGTTCGGCTCGATACTTGACCATCGCCCTTTATGATATCAATGGATTCAATAATTATAGTTAAAATTCCAATTTCAATGAACACAAGATGGGTGTGACACATGACTAGGTGTCCACGAGATGGCGCCACATATTATTGTTGACAGAGTCGTCCGCGATATAGATCCTATCCAAGTGCACCGAATACAGACTCGTTGAGTAAAACCACAATTATCCAACATCTAATCGGTATGATAATAAAAATAAGTATGAAAATATTGCATTGGCGACGATGCGATCTATATCGCGTATGACTCTGTCAACAATAATATGCTGCGCCATCTCTTGGGTACCTAGTCATATGTTACAATGAGGTTCAAAATTGACTTTGATATGAGAAGGCTAACTAATTTACAAATAATTACCGGTGGTTAAGCAGGTCAGGTTAGGTGATCCTAATAAATGGAATCCTGGCGCGCATTTAAACTGCACGGACTGGCCAGCATAAGTGCCTTCCACTACAGCTTTTAAAGGGTCGACTGGAGTCGAGATGTCTGGACACTGAACTGTCTTGACGACCACGGTCACAGCATTCGAATATCCTTTGGGGCTGGCGCATGTAAAAGTACCCGTATCTCGTGGTTGTAGGTAATACAGAGATAGCCGGTATTTCCAGTTACGTTCTTCGACAGCCATGGCCCATCCTGATTAGATTTCATCAATTGTGTCAGTATATTACACAAGATGGCTGGCATACGGATGGAAAGTAGAGTACACGGAAGTATACGGATTAGAATACAAGTATTACCTGTGGGGTATTGCTTGTCGGGGGCGGTACCAGTCCAGGACCAAGATGGCGAACCCAGTTTGCGCGGGAAAATGCAATCCATGTGGATGACGCTGCCTGGTCTGACGACCAACTCGCCTGCAGCACTTTCGGCCGAGGTACCGGCCGGTACATTTATAATGATGGCAGGAGGGTAACTATCTAAGTTTAGAGGGAATTCTTTTATGTGGTTTTTGAACATTCCAATCGATTTTTTTCCTTTGCAAACCAGTGGTATTGGCAAGTTCGTTCTCCGGAGTGGTGGCTAAACACGTGGGCAGCGCATTGGACCAGATTCCGTCTTTGCACTGAAGACTGGCGGATCCTAGCAGTTTCTGCAGACCTAATTTGGCACAGCGAGCTAACAAAACTGCCCCGTGGGCTATCGACGCCTCGGATCCAGGCTACAAAATAAACTACACGTATTGAATTTCTTCGAAATATCTTCGAACGTATTGGATTTCTTCGAAAGATTTCTTTCCAAATTTGTCATTTCATTTGACTTTCTAGAAACGTTATTGGATTCGTTCTTTACCTGAAGAGGCCTATGGTGGTCGTGGAAGGAGAGCAGCAAATCGCTCGTGTCAGGAACTTTGAGAAGACAAGACTTTAGCAATGGCTGGAACCGACCTTGATCTACAAGTTGGACCCATTTTTTAAGTTGAAAAAGTGTTTCATGTCGACTAAATCATGTGTTACCACCATCCAAACGACATAAGGGACCAACCCACTGGCCTTCAAAGCATTTAATTTTACATAAATGAGATTGGCGACCGGGACCCACTTCTGCCCAAAACTGAACTTCGTTGATTTCCGTGGTATTCAATTCGACAGTTAAATTCTCGTATTTGGGCGCGGTATAAGGAGTAGAGCAGCTTCCTAATGAGACAGTTTTTTTTAATGCGATTCTATCGAGGCAGATAGTTATTTATTACCTAGTTTATACGGTGGAAGTGAAGCCATAGAGTTATTGTCGCTGTCGACCGCAGGAACAGTTGGATTAACAGAAGTAGTGGTGGAGGGAAAGCTGCTGGCAGTTGTTTCGAAAGGAGAAGTGGTCGTCGAAGTCGTTTTGGTCAAGACTTTGGATGCACCGGATTCCAAGATACACAGCAACAGTGAACACAGTATAATCCATGGAAGGGACTGCATGGTTTTTACTATATTCCTTTTGATTCTTGCGTGTATAAAAGCCTTGCAACACGTATCTGTTGTGGAGCCTGATGCGAAAGCATTACTATCGCAAGACAGCTTTCGTGCTCTGACTTCCAAGGTAGCTCTGCATCGTATACGCTTCCGAAGATCGACGTGAACTCATCTGCTCATCTGGGTGGCAGCTGTCCCCTGAGATTGCCACATTATCGACCGGCTCGCTTTGTCTTTCCTCTTTTCAAAAAGCGAAGGAACGATCAACCGTGAAATGAACTAAAGTGGAGCTGTACAAGCTTTACAAAGGGTTTGCACAGTCTTACTCGTTTCTTGTTCGACACATGTACCTTCAAACCAATTTTTGAAGAAATGGTCGTATTTTAAGCCATCGGGGAAGGGCTTACTTTAGCTGAGTTTACATTTGGTTGTTTATAATTGTTTATGATTGTTGATGATTAGATATAATACTACCAAGGCGCGTAATATGTGGCATAATAATACCAAGGCGCGTGTAAGAGCACATTCTGTGGGCGAAATTCAGTTTTGCTAATACATTTTCGCTTGTTTTCTTTCAGAAAAGAATCAGAGCGGGCGTAGAAGTTATAAGCTCATCTCGCGCGGTTTACAGCTTCCACTTGCTCAAACGGGTAAAAATCGAATGAAGAATTAGAAGGCGGACAGCTAGATGGCGTTTGCTACGTTGAAAGTAGGCGGCCAAATCAAATGTTCGAAGAGGATAACAATGAACTTTTAATCCGTTGCCATTTTCAAGACAAACATGACTAGCGGCTCTGGAACGCAATCGCAATCAATCCTACAGGATAATACCAGTATTCAAGTACATAACAAAGTTATGTGATTCAAATATTACAATCGTGTTGTAGGATCCGCTAAATTTGCTTTCGAAGACAATCTCCAGCATCGTAAAGCACAGCTGCCATGTCGAGTTTCGCAGCCAATGTCTTAGTGCTTTCAAGGTAATTAGAAAAACATCTTTAAAACGGGACCTATAAGCTTTTTACGTACCATTCTAGGTATCAAACAGTGTGGAGCTTAAAGAGCAACTGGGTATTTCTCTGAAAACGATGCATGACAGACTAGAAGCGTCTGTGTTGGCAAAACACAAAGCCAAGAAGCGGAAATGTGAGCAATAAGATTACTAATTTATTGGAACATAGTTAAAGGTAAAAACTCATCTACAATCCAAGCCACAAAGCGTTTTGATGTTTCCTTTTAATCCTTCTTGTCCGGCTTAGGTTTTCCATCTTCTTCTTCTTCATCCAGCAATGCTGAGCGAATCCCTACTTTCTCTAGCTCTTCCACTAATTCTCCACTGCGATGCATCTGCAGCAGGATATCACAGCCGCCCACAAAGTTGCCTCCCACATAAACCTGGGGAATGGTAGGCCAGTTGGAATAGTCTTTGATTCCCTGTCGGATGGCTTCATCGTCTAATACATTGTGTGCTTTGTACTCCACTCCGTGCATGCGCAAAACCTGGACCACGGCATTGCTGAAACCACACATGGGTTGCGTAGGGACTCCTTTCATAAATACCACTACTTTGCTTTCGTTCACCAGCGTGTCTAATCGCTTGGTAGTATCGTCTTTAGCACTTTCCGTGCTGTAATACTGCAAAGATAACTTGGGGCGACTAGAAAAAGTCTCGTTTCCTTTCAAAAGGGCGGTTTGGCCCACTTTGACAGCGGTTTTATGTGAAAAACCAATACTGGTACTATTTAGCCAGCCACACTGGCTAACACTCAGCGTAATTACTCGCCTACAATTATTCATTGTTGTGCAGAGAAAATATCTGGTTGATATTTGCACCGAAAAACAAGACGGCTAACGACTGGCTTTTGAGTCCAAGGGCGTGGCTTCCCATGGCTAAATGACAAACATTTGGAAGACGGGAGCGGCTTTTTTTCTTTCTTTCTTTTTTTATTACAAAAATCAAGTAGGTGTATAATGTAGGTTATATCTATGTACGCATTACTAATAATTGGTTAATTTTTAATTAACCAATTATTAATTAAATGGATTTAAGTAATAACTTCGGCACGATTAGAATATCTTTTGACAAAAACAAACGGCCGAGAAAATGTCAAATGTCATTGAGGTTTAAGTCATGAAATATCTTATATTAACGTGGAATTACGATTCGCTAATTAAACATACTTAAATTTTTCACATCCTTTTCGTCGGAAAAGAGGCTTGGCAAACTTCGTCGATAATCCGACACCATTCCAGCGCAAATCCGTTGGGATCTTCCAAATAGTACGTTCGGTTGGGCTGCAGATCAATCAACTTATTTGCCAAAGAATCTCTCGAATGGGAAGCTATAACATGAAATCCAACCTACCGTATGGACAAAGAAGGTCTTAAAATTCCGTGCCTCGGTACGTAATGCAGGGCCCATTGGAACCTTCCCTCTCAATACCATGTTCCCCGGGTCTACGTAATACAGTTGAGGACCAGTAGTCAGAATGAACATTCGTCGCCTCGAAAACAGCCCCTAATAGAAGAATTCAGCGCTACTATACTGCACGGGAAAGAAGTTCAAAATACCTTGCGTTTGTCAATCAAGCCTTGCTTTAGTATTAGACGCCCATCCACAAACTGGTGGTACTTGTTCTCCCTGGCCTGCACCAGCAACTTGGCGTTCAGCTCGTCTTTTGGGATGTCGACAATACTGCGCTTGACTTTGGGGGGCGGGGTTTCGGGTTCTTCATTCTCGGAGACTTCCTCAATTTCACTAGACAGATGCAAACCCAACAGTTTGCTTAATTGGTGCCCGCGCAGCCCAGGTTGATCATCTGTATCCTATATAACCGAATCAAAATAGAAGAAACTAGTTTTTAAAATAAAGGAATTTTACGTCAAATGAGAAGTGGCAACTGCCTAAGGCGCCCACATCTATTCCCTGGGGAACGGGTGGCTCTTGCGAGTGTAAAGTATCAAATTTAATGTCGGCAAAGAACGAATGTACCCGAATCGACTCGTATAGTTTAGTATCTTTAGCTCCTAAGCGCTCTTCGGGGTTTAATACCTGTATAAACGAGACTAAGAACGAGACCATAACACCCAGCCGTAAACTTTACCAGCAATTTCTCAATCAAATCCTTGGCCGAATCGGAACGAACTTTACTGGCATCGTAATTCAGTTTAAGGATCTTCTGGAACACTGCGTAATCGCTCCTAGCGTTCCCCTAAAGCTGGACCAAATGAAACCTTTTAAGGCTTTCAAAGATTTACCTTCCTCGAAAGGGCGGCTCACTGGTCAACATCTGGTAAATGACGCAACCACACGCCCACAAATCTGAAGCTGCAGAGGAGGTTTTGTCCGTCAACACCTCAGGCGACACGTACTGCGCCGTCCCTACAAAACTGCTTCTTCTTATGGAAGCTTTCATATTATGGGACGGGTGGCCAACTGGAAGTTCTAGATTCAAAAAAGAAATAAAAAGCCATTCAAGACATACGCTTCGGCCAGAAATGACGCCATACGTTACCCATGTTCGTAGGAGATGAAGTGAATTTAGCTGAACCAAAATCCGTAATCAGAATATGTCGGGTTTCACTTAACAGGATGTTTTCCGGCTTCAAATCACTGGGAATTTCATTCAGAAGATTAGAGCATCACTAAAGGAACTAGGCTTCCTCTTTTTTGAGTAACTACCGATGGATGACGCCTAGGCTGTGCATATATTCAAGAGCCAGCAGCGTTTCTGCTGCGTAAAACTGGGCGACTCCCAAGTCGAAACTGCCCCCTGCCTTTTGCAACAACGTTAACAGTTCGCCCCCGTGGGCACAAGTTTGAACAAAATCTGTAAATAATTGCCAAACCATACCATGTAAACCCCCGATGAGTGAAAAGGTAATACGTACAGAGGCATTCCTGATCCTGGAATGTGCAATAGAGTCGGACGAAGAAGGGAACAGTAAGTTTGGCGTGGTCGGAGAGGTATCGGAGGATATCTCGTTCCTGTTTAACGTATTCCTGTTTTTTCTCTCGGAGAATGTGTCGTTTTTCGCACACTTTGACTGCAATGGCCCAATTTTATGGTTTCAAGCAAGGATAAACAGAAATTAATACGCGTTTACTTGCAAATTCTTTCCCTGAGCCTATTTCCTTGGCTACATATACCTAAAGATGAAGCTTTCGTTAAAACTATTGTCTACTATTTTGATAAGTGCCTGTTGTTTAACTTGCCGTGGAAAAACTGCCTTCTCCCAAGACTTTCCCGAATACAAAGTCTTCTGGGGTCCGTTTCTTGATCTCGGCGGCCTCAGCCACGGACTTTGGCAGACTTGACGCAGGATTAGAGACATGCGAGACAGTGCTGGGAGCTTTCGACTCGCTTTTCGTCTGGAGCACAGGGCTTTTACTCATCTTGGCTTACCTAGTAGCACACTCCAATCCTTATTTGAAAAAGAAACAAAGGTGTTCAGTCCAGATGAGTGGTTTCTCGTAAGGAATAGTTTTATTTTACCTTACGAAGTTGCTTGGATCGATTAGAGAAAAACAGTGTCCCGCACCAAGCTATGAATGATTGACGTAGGTAATAACTACTCAAGCTTCACAGGCATTGAATACTTGTATAAATGAAGGAAATAATCATAACCTTTATCGCCGTCTTCGACGAAAATCTTCACAACAAACAACTTGACTAACCACGCCTTAAACCAGCATAGGAAGTGCCAAGCAAGTACCTTCACTCCTCTCTACTGTTTCCCTCCAGCGCTCCTAGCGGTAATCATGGAAGTTGCTTGCCTTGTCCACCCATCCGAACCAAATCTGGTCAGCGCCATCTGATCAAAGACCAACTGACGACTTTTCATCCCTTCTCATCCATGTTAAAAGCCGTTTAAGCGTGCACTTTATAGTATTTAAAGATTGCATTATAGTATTTAAAGATTGCAAACAGACTAAAAAAAAGTCTGCAGGTCCAGTTGATTCCAGAAAGACAGAAAGCAACCCAACCCTTCTAACTGAACTTGGTTGAATTGTTTCAGCTGATTTCCTCACTACGGTCAAAACCCCAAACGTATCGAATAATGAAGCCCACTTTGGACGCCCTGTCTTTTATCCAAGATCGGGGGGGAAACACTAAAAGAATGACTGCTGTAAAAGGCAGTGGAACGGGACTCTTGATTCAGAATATTCTGACGCAGCACCTGCTTTGTCCTCCACCCCCCCTTGCATCCAATGTGCAGAGCAAACCTCTTGCGCATTTCTAACGAATAACTTCCTTTTTTTCTGGTGCAGATGCTGTCAAGCGTAAAGTGTACAGACCCCATAAATTGTTTGCCGTTACCGTTAACTCTACACCCGTCAAAAAGAACCGAAAAATCCACTTGACTTTCCAAAGGCTTTGCTATCAGTGAAAAACCTTTGTTTTATGACTATTTCCGCTAGGAGAGTCAATCAAGTAGTAATTATAAAACATCGGGTCGCGGCTACTGAACGATAAAGCGCACCACAAAAAGAAGCGGATAAAAAGTTCTCATACTGTCCCTTCAAAAAAATAGCCGAGTTTTTCTCTCTCCCTCGTGAACCGCTCAGCACTGGGAACGTTCTTGTTCCTTCTTCCCTGGGACAAAAGGTGGCCAAGCATGTCAAGCTTCAAAAGCATCGTCGTTATGGCACATTCCAGTTTTCCGAAGTATTTATATTGCTATAGAAAGAAGCAACCATCACAAAACGCACTCCATGTGCAGAAAAAATAGAACTAAATATGATGGGATTATTTTATGGCAATATAGGTACTTGAGCACCACAATAAAACATACACTTTATGGACCCTTATCATGGAAATCAGACGAACCATACAAAATCCACATTGTTCAAAAACATCCCAAGACTGTGGGCGTTATTGTGGGAAAAATTATGAAATACATTTTTATAAAAGAAATAGAGTAAAAGGTAATAAAATTGATTCCCCATTCGCTAACTCTAGGTAATGCTCCCAAGTGTCCCGTAATTGAATGATCACGAATGCTAGTATCACTGACTGATCTAAATTGATAGCAATGTCGATCTCGGTGAACCAACTTCGGATGCTTCCATCAAAGACGATTATTCCATCAAAGACGACAAAAGGGCAGAAAGCGCCGGTTGGAGATGGTCCGTTATGAGTATGAGAACTCTTGGCTTTATAGTTAGTCGAGCGAAACATGTATATCTATGTATGTATCGCAATGTAATAAACGCACCCTACTATTATGGGATAAAAAAGCAAGTAACGGGTCCTTGGTGTTTTCGTAGCATATCGAGACAAACCACGGACGCATTCGAGGAAGCAAGTTGGTCATGCAGCCTACACCCATAAAAGATTCCCCAAACTATAACAGAAATTAAGGGGAAAAAAGCTAAACTGAAAGTCAAAGTAACGCGTCCACCTGATATGCTGTCAAAGAACAAACGAATTTCCAAAATAAAACAGAGGCCGCGGAATATGGGCTGCTCTAAAGGACAACGGCCAAGGATCAAGACTTCCGGTGATGGAGTCAAGGTCCTGACAAGTCAAGGAAGAAAAAAAAGTCCGGGGGATGAGAAACTCGGTCTCTTTAAACGATGCACACAGCCCTTTACGTACAAAAGCAAAGGTTTCTCGGAGCAAAAAATGACAGAAAGAGGAACTTTTATCACTCGCGATAACGCCTCCCTCCCTGTTTGGCATTTTTCGTTTTGCAAGCGAAAGCACTTTAGAACGAAAAAGTAACAGTAACCGAATCGTATATACCGGATCGTGATTAGCCAACATGATAGCTCCGGAACTTTCTTGGGAGAATGCTTTCTTCGTTAACCATCCAATTATGCCAACCATTTTGGCTGAATACCTTTTGCCCCCTCATTCTATTTTTTTTTTGCTAACATTATTCTTGCTGGAATCTTGGTTGGTACTGCGCTCCGTGTGTGAAAGGATCTCGCGCACAGTTCACCGTTTCATCTCCGGACAGCCAATACGGTTGAACGAACCTTTTGCTTGCCTTTCGCCTGCTGCATCCAAGGGTACATACTTTTGAATAGCAAGTGGATCAGAAAATTGGACAGATTCAAGAGCAGCCTTGCAACGCTCCACTGTACCTTCAATTATTGCTACTGTCTTGTTAAAAAAGTTAATAAATAAAAGCTCTTACTCATGTTCCCTTTTTATTGCTTTTTTTTATAACAAGGCAGAATCTGGATCATAATAATCTAGCCAGGAAGCTGTAAGGACAGAAACTTGGGTTAATTAAACTTCAGAATTAAACTTGGATTAGTTAAACTTCAGAATTAAACTTGGATTAATTAAAGCTCAGAAATTCAATTTAGAAATGAATTTAGAAATTCAATGAATCAAGCTTTTTCAAATCGAATTTGAAAGAATAATAGCTTTCAACAGTAATTTCCATTATTTTAGATCAAGAAATAAAATGGAAACCATGAATTCCTAACACATCCATTCCTTAAATTCCTTGATACTAAGGGAAAGGTTGGAGACAATTAAAAAATAATTTTTCCAAGAGAAAAAAACGCCAAGATAGTGATTAAACACAAAAGAAGCCTACAGGTTCAACTATAGGAAGTTTGCTAACGAGGCTAACGGACTCGAGAAGACCAAAGGCGGTGAAATAACTTGACTGCTTGGGAGAGAGCGAGATCATCTATTTGCATCTCTTGAGGAAAAATGAGCGTGCTTTGAAAACTTGGGCATGAGATGGGAAACAAGGCAAGAACCTCCAGCGTCCCTGGTGCAACTTGCACTTGTTGGGCTTGTGCTTGTGGTGGAAGCAAGCATTCATTGTTGTCACGCAGTTAAAGGCCGGTCATGCTTGGGGGAGACCTTCCGTATATAAAACGCTAGTCCAGAACCCATGGTAGGATCATTGAGGGCTCAGCAGTCCAACTATTCAGATCAGGTGGACTCTTTGGGGAGAGAGTGCAAATTGATTTTAGCCAAGCCCGCTTTCGAACCACGTTTGCCAAAGAAGCTTCCCAATTCCGTGTGACTAGTGCCGATCCGTGCCTTACTGGGTGTTTTAAGGAGCAGCTTATTTTGGCTTTTCGAGTTCCAATCCAGTGATTTCGTAAGTATTGTATTAGGTAGAGATTCCATTTTCTTCCAATTCCTATAGAGCCAGGGAAATTTCAACCTTTGCTAACTGTTCAAGCTCTTGCGCCAAAAGAAAACCGTTCAATTTTCATTGTTGTTATACCAAAGCGTGAGGGAGGAAATCCTAAACACGTTTTCGTGCAATAATGAAACTACAGATCGGCTTTTTATTTAGCAACAGTGAAAATGTACTGCAGGGTCTCAAGAGACGCTAAGACTCGCCTCTAAGCTCCATGGCAGTTCAGTTCGTCTACGATGGTAAATTACCATTGGTTTCTGAACAGTTTTTCGCACTATACAGCTCTAATTAGCTTTTACGGATCTAATCCGGGTAAATTAGTCTTCCAAAAGAAACGACTCGGCGTAATCCAGGTGTTCGGGATCTGGATTGATCCATAAGGCCTGTGCGGCTTGTTCGTTGTACTCAGGTATTCACGCAAGTCTCCTGCGGCTCTCTAAATGAGCGCATAAAAGCAAAAGGGGCTAATGTCCTCTTCCTGTTCTTGTCTGCGTTTTTGCTCTGTTTTTTCTTTGGGAAGATGTCTCGGGGAAAAGTATAGAACAAAGTTTACATTTAATGGTCTTGCCAGCAAACAAAGTAATAAAAAAACTTGACTTGACTAAAAAAATCTTGACTCCTCTAACGTTGTTTCCGAACTCAAAAACCCAGTACCACAAAAACTACATGTATAAATCAAGAGCCAAACTTGGCGTGTCGTATTTCATAAAGTTTTATAGTAGATGGGCCTTCTTTTTTTTTCTCACGAAGCATACTTTATTGTGACGGCGCAACACAAATGGCTACTGGGCAGTGGTACGAAATATGTCATACTTTCACAGTATAGCTCCATACCTTCAAGGTCTAGGTCTCTAGCGCCATTTCAAACACCGAAATCGATCACAGCTTTATGTCCGCGTTAGCTATGGGTTACTATGCTTTCCTTTTTGGGAGTGAAACAAGGACTCGCTCACGATTCGGCAAAGTCCTGTACCCGAAGTACCCAAGTCCTGTACCCGAAACAGAACGAAAGTGAAGGAAGTGGCCGATCATTAGCTAGACCCTATTTTTTCAAACTTATTTCTAATGTACCGTGACTTCCTTCCCGTCCGGATTACCTTGGCGTCCCCTTAGGTGGCATCACAACTACTATCTTTTCGACTCGTTACGGAATCAAGTCGGACTAAAGCATTCCCCAGGCCTTTAACCGTCTTCATTTCCCAATCTAGTTCCAATTCCAGGCGATCCTTGAAAGTAAAAAACAAAACAATGAACCAGGATGGTAAGAATTCCAAACTCAAATGACCGCATCTAATCTGAATACAAAATTGTTAGCAAATTAGACTGCTCTTATTCAACTGGCCGCGAAGGTCGATAACCTGCACTTTTTGCTCTCTCACAGGAATGATTAAACCTCTTAAAAATTGCTTAAGAAGTAGTATTTATGGTTCCTCTCCCCTACGGGAATCTTCATCGTCTCGCTGGACGCACATAGTGTCTGAGAACAAGTCGCTCAAGCCTAACGAGCATAAGAGCTTGGTCTTGTGCAAAAGCTCAAGCTACGGTTGTGTGGATTACCTAATCGCACTCTTTTTTTTTTCCTGGCGGCTAGCGTAATGGCTGTATGGGACAACGACGCAAAAAGTCGGGGCAAATGAAATCCACTCTTCAATGCCAAGCCGAGCGTGAAATGTAACGGGGGTTCTGGTCACTCTTTTTCGGAACAGCAGCTCCGGCTGTAATTCACGCAATAGAGCCAACAGATGCTTGATTGCCTACAGAGGAAACTTGTCAGAAAAAGGTGCAACGACCTTCACCTTGCTCCTTGTAACCAAAAGACTAAGGCATCCATGACACGTCCAAAGAGCAACGAGTTGACTGTCGCTTTTCTTCTTTCTGGAGAATCCTAACTCCTCAAAGCAAATTACAGTTCTCGCTTTAGGATATTTTTTAGAATCTCGCCTCAAGAAAATTATAAAAAAATGAAAGAAAAGGAAAGAAAGAAACGAGAGGAGCCTTAGAATCTTCATGAAATTGATAAACACTATTAAAATACTAAGCTATTATAATCCCGAGAAATGTCGAAACCATGACCAAGCGTAAAACTTGAATCTTTTCCAGTAATACTTCCCGGTGACTGAACTAAGAAAAACTGACCATGAAGGGCACAAAACGTTTTCGTTCCATCTTAACAATATGACAATGGCTGCTGATCTTTTTCCCAGAAAGTTAACAGCGTCCATGTTTACTCAATTTTTACGTCTTTTGTCCCCTTTTTTGGCTGTTTTAACACTTTCCCCCTTCTCACGAACAGGCTGTTTTAGAACATAATGGGTCTCCTGATCTTCCTCATCGCCGCCCTAGCTGCCATGGGGGCCACCGCGCAAGGTAATAAACGGGACCTTAAACATGATGTGGCGCGACAACATCTTCTTATCGTTTCACTTTTACAAACTAAACACAGGTCGAGTAGCGTTTGAGAAATTAACCGAGCTGGACTACCGAGGGACCACGTATTACACCATTCGCAATCTTTCCCTCTACGAATGCCAAGGGTGGTGTCGAGAAGAACCTGATTGTGCTGCAGCTTCCTTCAGGTGAGTTTCGCCCATTATCCCTGGTTGGTGGTATTCATAAACGTCGCCAACGGAACGCTCTTTCTTTGAAACATTCCAGTTTTGTGGTCAACCCGTTATCGCCAACCCAGGAAACTGTGTGCCTCCTTCAAAATGAGACGTCAGCGACCAATCCGTCATCCGTACCACAAAAAGCCGTTTCTTTGTACTACATGGTCAAGTTGAATCTTCGCTCGGGTGAGTTTTCTAGCACATTTACCCACGCGGTGCTTCATTAAGGACTCTTGTAAAGTGCGGAGCTGGTAGCACCGTAGCTATAGTAAGGAAGGAAGCGCAGGTGTTCTATGTTCGCACCTTTCAACATAATGAAATGAATCTCATATCGGTACCATGGGAGGCTAAGCTCCACATGGTAAAGCCTTCGATTGGTCGGAGGAACTCCCAATACGGCAATTTTCACTTGCATTTTTCATTATTGGGCATGCTGGGAAATGTTTTAACTCTTGCTGGACAGCAAAGCCGTTAAGAGTATATTTCACTGTTGCCAACAATAAAAGGCTGTTCATAGAATTCACTGTTGCCAACAACGAAACCAGCGTTACACTTGCTAGAGCTACTCGCTTTCAAATGCTAAATGGTTGCATTTCCGGTCCTTTAGAAAACTAAGATTTTGTCCGAACAGACAGGAATGAAATTACTAAAAATTATACGACCACCCAAACAGAACCAGAAACAAAAAAACTAAAACGTTCTTCTCCGCGTGAAAGGACTATACGAGAATCATTTAGAGTCATTCACCTATAAATGACAATTGACCACCCGGAGAGTTCGTGCAAATCACCAGCTGCGTATACACTCCAGTAATCAAATTGAGCCCTCCCCCCCAAGAAAAAAAAAAAAGACGCGAATTAAAAAAAATCGGCCTTTTCAATCTTATAAAACCGGACCAGTTGGATTTGCCTGAGAAACTCGCCATTGGAATTTTCACTTGTATTTTCATTATTGGCATGCTTGGGGTATGATTGCTGGAAATAAGTAAAGACGTTACGAGTAGTTGACTGTTTCTGGTGGCCAACGATTGTGAATTCCAGTCTATACACACAAGGAGAAGCTTCCTGTTGAAGCAATGCAACTAATGAAAAAGTTCATAACTCTTGACAAGTCCCCCATGTCGCTACAACAAGCTATAATGACCCAAGTATGAACATCCACCTAGGGCGCCAGGGCGAAATCTTATCCTCGATTTCTATACACACTTGCAGCCAAACAAAAGAAGAACCGTGAGAAACAGCCTTCTCGTTCGAGCGGAAGTTCTTTTTTCCTTGTTATCTGCTGGCAGGCCAAACTATTATGATTATAAAGCTCAGGTACTCTTCGTTTAGCAGCGTAAGAACAACAATGTGATCTCTTGACAAGTCTCTATATCCTTACGCCAAAAAGAAACTTTGTGAATGCTTCCATGAAAGAAAATGGAAAGGAAAATGGAAACAGACGAAACCATGGGCGAGATCTTGAACTTGAGCATGATTCGCCAAATCTACGGGGCTTTTGTTCCATCCAAACAGGTCGCAGCCGGTGGTTTCCATTGAATACTTCATTAGATTAGTACACACTCCCCCAGGTCATCTATTAAGACAACTCTTTCTAGCAATGATGGCAACGTTAGTTTCTTGGTTCCGTTAAATCAACTTAACACCTACATCAAAACCCAAACCAATTCAAATGACCTGGCAACGGGATACAAGCCTGAAAGCACTCGGGTGAATTAACTCACGGAGGCTTTGGAAGCAATTAAAATGTTAAAGAAAAAATAGAGTTTTATGATACATTTGGTTAAATTCAAAAATTCCGTTTCGTTAGTACACAGCTGAAAACGCGTCAAAACTTTTCAGTTGCAAAACAAATTGACAAAAAACCCCGATTAGAAGTGCTTTAAAAGGGTTCAAAACCCAGAGGTTAAAGATTCTCTAATTTGAGCACTATAGTTGGCTAACGCACTAATGGAAACTCCTGACGAAGAAAACCCGAGTCTTGCCCCCGTGTTTTTGCGGTTTCCGGTCCCGCCACTTTGAGCAAATGCAATTCCAACAAAAGGGGAAACGATTCAGCAACTTTGGCATTTTTTCATTTCTTGTTTTTTTCGGTTCGAATCTTTTGCTCCTGCCATTCCATCTTGTTCTTGCGCCCTGGCTCTTCTTGGGTTCTCATATAAGGACACTTAGTTCCATCAAAAGGCAGCCAGGCTGCTCCACATGACAAAGGAAACCCCTGTTGTCCCGTAATGCTCCCTAATTGCAGGCGACTTGGCTGGCTTGGGTACCTGACAAGCTCGTTATGGGTTAACGTAACTCCCCCCCCCCCCCCCCCTCTCTGCCTTTTTTGTATATGTGTGTATCTCTCCCAGAGTGATACACACACATATAAAAAAGCGAAAAAAGGGAACCCAAGGGCAAGGCCAAGGTTCTACCAAGGTACATCCGTATGCTTTTCGGAACGGAAACCCTCCGACCGTAGAGAGAATTCCGTGAAACAATTGAAGACGTCCGTTCCACACTCTGTTGGCGTTATGAATTAGGGTGTCTAATTGTGTACTTGTCTTTTTCTTTGTGTGCCGGTATTTGGCATTGTAGATAATGTCTGCAACAGACCGTGGACGTTTGAACGCGTGCCCAACAAGATCCTCCGCGGACTCGACAACGCCTTGGTCTTTACGTCAACCAAAGAAGCCTGTTTGGCCGCTTGCTTAAATGAAGTAATTAGAAAACCCCCCATTGATTCAAATAAAGGGGATTCGTGGGACTAAATTTCTGGCCCTTTCTTAACAGCGTCGCTTCACTTGCCGCTCGGCCGAGTACAATTACGTCACTTTACAATGCCACCTCAGCGAATACGACCGTCGTTCAGTGGATGAATTCGTGGATCTGGTCGATGCCCAAGGCGTGGATTACTTCGAAAACCTCTGCTTGAAATGTGAGTCAACTAAGTTAAAGTTATCCTTCTATCTGTTATTTGGCTTTTTTTCGCTTGAAATGAAAAACAGCGAGCGAAGCTTGCAAAGGCAACCGGACCTACAAAGTACCCGAAATCGGAGTCGCGGCGGACAAAGTGGCCCAGCATGTGGACGTCCATTACTATGTCGACAAAGAACTTCTGGTAATATGCGAGTCTTGAACCGTTTTTCCCTTCAATAAGAGAGGTTCAAGCTAAACTGAGTCTAAAAATGTACGAAACAGTCCAACAACCAACAAGCCTGTCAAAGAGCGTGTCAGATCGAAAACGAATTCCTGTGTCGCTCGTACCTGTTCAAAGGACCGCCAGATGGCATGATCTACAACTGCCAATTGTTCCATTTGGATCACAGCACACTACTGGACGGACCGAATGCCTACCTCAACAGCGAGCGACCTTTGCTCGACAATGGAGAACCCGTGGGCACTTACTACGAGAATAACTGCGAAAGTGAGTTGTCCGTTTTTCTTTTGGGCCAGCGTCTATTCATTTGTTTAACACCATCTGCTTGGCGGGGACGGGGGGTTTTGACTGCGAAAAAGACTTGCTTTGCTTCTAAACAAGCCACTAACTATCACGGACGACACCTTATGACAATAACTTTTCGAAAAGAAAGGAAAGAAACTCGTCGTGACTTGAGCTGTTTGTTTAGAGGTACAAGACCGTATGATTTGTAAACAAGTAGTGACCAAGGACAAACGCTTCATCACCCAAATTAAGTGCTATGACAGACCCAAGCCCGTTTACCGTCTGCACGACGACCACATGCTAGACCTGCTGGGTACGTTCGATACAAACCAGCGACTTTTTTTTTAACCCTAACCCGCTACTGCAACTCTTGCATCCGGATACCGAACTCGGGGGCGGATAACTGTTATATGACGCTGACTTGGCCACACATTTAACTGAGATTTCTTTTGGCTAATTTTGGCGAAAGGTTCTTTTCAGCATGACGCAGCTTTCTGGAGGAAACAACGTGAATGATGTCTTCTTTTTACCAGCCGACTAAAGTTATTTTTCTTGGAAATCCAAATTGTAGAGCCGGCCGGAGCTGTGCCCGATACGGGTGCCGGTGGATGGCCTGCAGTCGCTGCACCACTGCAAGAGACTAGTACTGCCAGCAGCGGACTGTCCGGTAGCAGCGGTAGCACAACGGGATCGGCTAGTGGCAGCGGTTCAGGTACTACGGGATCGACCAGTGGTTCTGGCTCAGGCTCAAGTTCGGGTACGACCGGCGGGACTGGAAGCTCCAGTACTGGTTTTGGTAACGGCAGTGGAACTAGTAGCAGTACTGGATCTACTACCGGAAGGCCTTCACTGAGCAACGGTGGATCTTTCCCAGCTCTGTCAGGTACCGGACCTGGTCTTTCGCCATCTGGACTACCAGCCTGGGGACCCGGTACTGGACCCGCAGCTGCCGCTAATGTGCCCACCGATATCAACTGCGATTACACCGGCACTTGCTATGATGGTAATAACCTCATACCTATCCATCTATAGTCTATTATATACTATAAAATTCATATTAATCAAATTAGTATAAATACTATAATACATACAGATATAAATAGATAGGAAAGAGGACGTGTGAGATGTTTAATGGGGGAATTTCGTTGCTCTATAGTCGAGGTCAACTGCAGAGATACCAAGATTGAAGTGCAAGTTCGCACCAATCGTCCTTTCAATGGCCGTATTTACTCATTGGGCCGCAGTGAAACGTGCAACGTAGACGTGATCAACAGCGATACTTTCCGATTGGATCTAAGCATGACTGGCCAAGATTGCAACACTCAATCCATGGTAAAAACAAAGTCTTATTGCTTCCTTCATTAACACAGCCTGTGTTTGTTCTTTACCACAGGGAGGCATGTTTACCAACACGGTCGTGCTGCAGCACCACAGCGTGGTCATGACCAAAGCCGACAAGATTTACAAGATCAAGTGTACTTACGATATGTCATCCAGAAACGTGAGCTTCGGCATGATGCCCATCAGGTAAAACTGGGAATGTCACTGTTGAGAAAAGACGTTTCACTTGACCACCCTTATTTTTGGCTTTCACTTTAAAACAGAGATCCAGACATGATCAGTATAACGTCTGCTCCCGAAGCCCCGCCTCCGCGCATTCGAATTGTTGACGCCAACGGACGCGAGGTGGAGACGGTTCGAATTGGAGACCGCCTTACTTTCCGCGTTGAAATCCCTGGCGACAGTAATTTATGTTCTTTTACTTTTACGGTTTTCATTAGGCCAAATTCGATTAGTCATCATATAAAACCTGTCAATTTCGTCTACTTTTAGCGCCCTATGGAATCTTTGCTCGCAGTTGCGTTGCCATGGCCAAGGATGCTCGCAGCACCTTCCAAATTATCGACGACGATGGGTACGGTGCATTGCAACATGTTTCTTTACCGTTCTTAATCGCAACTGGATTTTATTCCATTTCTTAACATAGATGCCCTGTGGATCCTTCCATTTTCCCTCGTTTTGTACCTGATGGAACGGCTCTTCAAAGCACTTACGAAGCCTTTAGGTTCACCGAGAGCTACGGGGTCATCTTCCAGTGCAATGTTCGCTACTGTCTGGGACCTTGTGAACCTGTAAGCGAAGCGCTTTTCTCTAAAATTCAAGCTCAGACGCTCATCCAATGCCTTTCCTTGTTCGTTTTAGGCTGTTTGTCCTTGGGGCAGAGAATCGTATGAATCCTGGGGTCGTAAGAAACGTACCGTGGCCGAGAAAGAGACGTCTGAACGCAACGACGACGATATGATGCTCAGCCAAGAAATCCTCGTGCTAGACTTTGAGGATGAAAATCGCCTCACCCGACAACCCTTGCCCACCATTGAGATCGACGACATCAAGCCGAGCCATAACCGTAACACCCAATTTTTGGACAGTTTGGATGATTTAAAGCTAAAAACCCATTTTGAACGAATCTTTGCAGGTTCCATTACCATCGTGGAAGACGTCAGTATGTACGGTGGTACTTGCCCCACCAAAGCTTCGGTGCTAGCCCTGGCTGTTACTTGTGCCTTGTTGCTCTTGTTGTATATCTGCACCGTGTTCTACATCCTCATGCGTCGCTTTTTCCAACCGAGAAAGAGTGACATGTGAGCAGATGGATTTCACACGAGCCGGGACCCAAACGATGCCCTTCTTTTTTGAAGAAAGTTTTTTTTTTCCTTTTTCCAGGAAAGATGGTTTTTTACTTGAAAGTATTCCTACGCTGCTTTTGCTGTTGTTTTGTTTCCATTTGGAGAAGAAAAAAGAGAGCACCACTCATTTGTCATGACCTTTTTCTGTTTTGGTTCCACTTTTGCACCGGCGCCGTTCCATCTTGTGAAGCTCGTGTCGCGTCTTGCTTGTCTGCAGCGTGATGACACGAGCTTCATGACACGACACCGCCAATCTGTAAATAACGCCTTTTTTTCATACGGGAAAACATTCGCGCTTGGGGTTATTCAAGACTGTCCTAGGGTTTTAATTTATGTTATCGTTATGTAGTAAGTTGGCTTTTGAAAGGCAAGTACATCAAGCTTTGTGATAAAAAAGAGACATTGTTTTATTGAAAAAACCCTACTCGTTTTCCAGTTCAATTTGAGTGCGAACCAATTCCCCGAGTTTCTTCATTGTCGGAGGTAATAGCAGCTCTTTGACCTAAATATTAGAATCATTCATTACTTGTAACTAGACATCTTACAATTCCACAATAAAAAATACCATACCAAATGAGTATACAATTTTGAATTGAACTAATCTAAATGATGAAGCACAAGATGAGTGGGTTATCTACCTCGTATCCGGACTTGAGGGAGAGCTCATAAGCGTGCAATATACTGGTATCGTAGAGCATCATATCACACTGGGCCAACGCCAGAATGCAATTTCGTAACCGAGCAATGACTTCGCGATCAGGCAAAGGCACCGGCTATACACAAAGGAAAGAAACTTGAACGTTTTGCTTCCACTGCGGGAAAAGATGTCTTACTTTCAAGTTCTGCACAAAACCAGCACTGCCAATGTCTTCATTCGTGACTGGACCAATCCAAATGAATCCGTTATTGCCGAAAATAATGGTGGCTCCGAACGGCATATTATGGAAATGGGTCTTGCGGCGTTTAATTAAAGAAGGCGAGACTTTGGCCATACAGCCTTGGGAGAGCTAACGACACATTTCTTTTAAATGGTTGAAGCAATTGCGACGCCATACTTTGCCGTATTTGAGACTCCGCGTGTGCAGAGACAAGGCCCCATCCCCGAAAAAGTTCTGCACTTCTGCTGTTATCAGATCGCCTTCCTGCAAGTAATGCCGCATAGCCAACTCATCCTCGGCTGAACGTCGTCGCTTTAGGAAATACAAATGAAGCAGTTCAAAACACACATTGAATACAGAAATGAAGCAGCCATTACTAGTTCTCCTCCAGGCAGATTGACGGACGAGAGCAACAGCACTGCATCTAAACGGGAATTGGTGTCTACTTTCCACCGTTTCTGCTGGACTTCCGTGATTCGGCCCACTACCACATCTCCAATCTCTCCGTAATACCGCGATTTGAGGGGACGGACTGAAATGAGTTTGTTGACCCTTTCCACGAGACCTGCTACTGTCGCACACAGCGCTTCTTCCTGCATATTGGTGCCATGCCCTCTAACATAACACGAAAGATTGTACGATCAAGCGGTGGATAGAAAATTACCTCATAAACCCAGTTTCCTTGGTGATGACATCCCCAGGTGTCACTAAGTTGCGTGGCTGTTCCTCTTCTTGTCTATCACCATTTAAATAAAATTCGGTTGCTAGACAGATGTCTACAGACATGATTTTAAGCTAAATTATTTAGATGTGCCACATGAAGCACGTGGCTTATTTATGTTAGCAAGCGTAGCTCAAACGCGTAGGGCTGTAAACCTCCTGGTCTCCACACTGTTGCGGTTTTGAGCCCGAAGCAGACTCTAACCCCGTATCTTATGAGTTATTTCTTAATACGTAAGGGATCCATAGCCCGTAAAGGACAAAAACATGCATGTGGCTTTTACTGCGTTCGTAAACAAGAATTGTTGCTTCTACTTCTTAGTATTACTTTACTATACACATTAAAACAGCATAAGGGAGGTTTTGCGGGTTGGGGCCTGCGTCGGCTTCAAACCCGCAATTGTGAGGAGCCCGTAGGACCCTCAGTCCTGCCTCCTGCGTGCGTCTTCGAGCAACTCGTGGAATTCAAATTGGTAGGATTGTAGCGTTGTTGATTGATTAACGTTGAGTAATTTTATTTTTTTAGTGTATTTAGGCAAAGAAAGACGAACGGTGTTTTCGCCCAATGGCGGACTCAAACCATTTATGTGTGGAATTGGATAAGTTATCAGATCCCCCCGTTATGCCTAGCACCCCCAAACGCAAAAGAGCTTCTGTTGCTTTAAGTCGACGCAGCAGTATCACAACCCAGAGCCATTTGGTTGATGTCAAATGTATGTACTAAGGACATTATCTGTCTAAAGCCAGATACAACCAAAGAAATTAAAGACGGGTTGTTTTTTCTTAGCCATTTGCATGGGAATACCTCAGGATTTACCGCCATCTGAAAAGTTGATTGCGATGCTGGAAAACTCCATCCACTACACACTGCGTAGCATGTCTGCCAATCCAGCACTTGATTTGGACACGGTGCAAGAGTTGGCCCAGGCTGCAAGAGAATGCGTGCCTGGCATTCTCGAGACGGTCAAAGCATCTTCACTGTCCCCAGAATGGGCCGAAAAATTGGTCTTGACTGAAAAAGAGAGTGTTCCTAGCGTTGCAGTGGAACTTAAGCGGAAAACCCAATCGCTGCAAGCCGAGTCCTTAGCTTGGAGTAAACTTAAAGAGCAAATGCAGACAGCCAGAGAAGCAGGAGTCGCGTAAGGCTGCAGGCCTTCTTTTGTCGTAATTGTATACCAACAGCCGCATTCCTAATTCTCGTCGTCTATAGATACTACAGGAAGGTGGAAAGTGAAATCGAAGTCATCACGAGCGAGCAGCGAGCCAAATTACCTGCCGAGTACAGACAATTTCTCAATGCCAAGCCGGACTACCAGGCATTGATTCGCCGCAACCAGCACGTCATGGCCCAATTGGGAAATAAATGTTACCAGCTGAACGCGCTTACCTCCCAAGCCTCTGAGATCTTTGACGAGACGGAGAGCCTAATTCAGCACAACGTTCGCAAGCTTGGTAGGTATCTTTTGTTAAACGCAAAATGGTTTTTCAATTTCATTCATGTATTGCCTGGCATTAGGGGAAAGTTTGGGGCTGCACAAGGATATTACCTCCATTATGGAGGACCTGTATCGCTAGAACAGCTCCCTTCGCTTACCCCCAAAGCACCAACGTGCAAACAAAGGCTTTATACACATGTACATATTCACACATCGTTTTGCTCTACACCAGCGCCGTTTTGGGTTGGCTTGTATCCATCGTACTTCGCATTCGGAATAAAAAAGGGGAGGCCGTTCATTTGTAACTGACTGGAAGACTCTGTCTGGCTTTGTTGCTCCGCACAAAGGCTGCTCTTTTGCGAGCGAGTTTCTTTTCCCGCGCGTTCAGATACTCTCGGCGCTGAATACTGCATCTCCACTCGATCAACGTGTTTATCTTATCCACGACGGCCTTCACTACCACGCGATCCGCCTCGAAGTGGTACCGCCGGTACTTGGCCAGCTCTGCTTTGGCGTACGTGAGTTCAAAAGTCTGGGTTTCGCGACTGGCTTTGGCGCTTTTGTCCATTTCGCAGGCCACTATCATGTCCACGGGCAAAACCACCGGGGAAGGCTGCGGGCTGGGCCAGAACTTGGTTCGTCGGTGGGGCACGGGTTCAATTTCGACTCTTTCCCATGAAACTCCTGGGGGAAATTGACTTCAATACAGGATATTACCCTCCCCAAAGACCAGTTTTTACCTAGATACACCTCGACGTTGGGTCGGACGCGTAACTGGAGAAACACTTTAAAAGACTGGTACAGCGGAGCATCCATAGCTAGGGACAAGCTTTGACTCTTGGACTGGGTAACTGTGGGCCCTGGAATATATTTGGAAGCATAGTTAAAAGGGCATGAAAAAATCCCCCCACTGTTCTTACTAATCTTCTTACTATAATCACTAATCTTACCGTGCTGTTCTTGTGCTACTGCAACGACGGCTTGGGAAGTAGAGGGTACTGTACTTTCGCAGATACTCGCACTCTGTCTAAAAACGAGGGCCAAACTCGTAAAACCGAATTTGGCCATAGTTTCAGTCGGTTCCAAAGCAGGGAAGTCTGAATCTGCGGTACCATCGTCTTCCGCAATAAAAAGGGCATAGTTATCAATCGGTCCACTATAAATCAATCAATAATGTTAAATATAGGACCCTATTTTTTTTAGAAGGCAAAACCTTACTCTAGCACGGGCTTTCGACTAGCCATATAGTAATGGTACAAAATTAGACCCACCAAATCAGAGACCCGGGCAGACGTAACCACACACACGGACAAAGGATAGGACCTGAGTTGCTTGGGAAGCATGGTTATATAGATTTGCACGTTTCTCACTGCTACTCCGCTGTGTGACTAAAAAGAGATCCAGCCTTTAAATGAAATGCATTGGAGCTTAGATTTTGTTTCTACCTGTCCGTCAAATTTGGCGTATTCGAGGTACGGGCAAACGGGGATATGGGCTACCAAATTCAGTTGTTCGGTGAGAGCAGAGATTTTGTGGATGGTAGGCTTGTAAGCTCCTTTCTTAGTGAACAAGGGAGTCGGTGCTTTGCCTTCAACTCCAGCTTTGACAGAAATAAATACATTATTGGATTTTTTCTTTACTGTGCCAAATTATGTAAAAAATGGATGAAAATACTTGGGGGAGGATCTTTCCATCGAACTGTGGTGATAAGAGCGGCAGCTATCTGTTCCTTCTTGAGCCTTTCCAGTCTGACAGCTGTATTGATTCGCCTGCGGTGGGCAGAGAAGTCTGCATCTATAAAATAGGATAAGACTAGATAATTCAGAATGGAACTATCGCTGTCCTTACCAGAACTGTCAAGGTTTCGGTGGACTGGTCCTGCATCCTCGCTGTCTTCCTCTGAATCATCCAGATCGCTAAACCATGCCTCCTTTGCTTCTGATTTGAGCTGGTCGGGCAGATCCGAGCTACAAATCACCATTTCACACATGCCTGTTATATAATACTATTATGCAATGGAATGTACACATGCGTAGAAACTAATAGCTAATATACCTGTGTCATCCGTGTACAAGAACGAGTTTCGAATATGCGACAACAGCCAGAATTTATTATCAAAAAATGCCATCGTTTACGAGTTCCTGCCGAACTTTTTACAATTCCTGCCCTGGTTCACAGACATTTAAGTGGCGCTACATTTCAGTCTTTCCGAGCTTAGGGGCGTTACCAAATTTGGAGTCTATTCGCAGTTCCAAGCCCTTGGTTGCAGTTCACTGTGTGCCTGGTGGGCGTCAACAATTATTTGCTTTTGTTTATCTGCTCGCTGCTTGTGCTTGCTCAATAACAGTCGAAAATGAAGTGTGAATTACAGTGCCAAACCCTTTTAAAGTAGAATTTTTTTTGAGACACCGCCCGAGTAATCAATCAGGTAACATCGCCTTAAAAATGGGCTTGTTTTTGTATAATGTAAAACATAAAAGCATGCATGCATGAGGGCAGCCTAGCGAACGCTTTTAGGCTCCGCCTACGCAGTCTGACTGTCTCCATAACGGGCTACAATTCAAATCCGCCGGAAGAACAACTCCATTTTTGCTTGATACACGGTACTTGAGCTATACTATATAGGTATACTATAAAACAATCTACTAAGCGTTATTTGAGGTAGAGCTTTAGCCAAGCGTTTCGCTTTATTTCCAGGCGGCTGTCAGTTCGTAACAAGAAAGGCACTCGTGTTTAGAATTGCTCAGCATTGCAAAACAGAAACACTGGGAAATTAATTGGCATGCGACAGCTCGCTCATGCTGTCGTAAATAATAAGCGCACCAAACTCGCGCCCTTTTTTATCCTTTTCTTTTTTTTCTGTCTGGCAGGAGAGTCTTTTGGCGTCGTGGGAGGGTGCCGCCTGGAATTAGATAAATAGCACTGCAGACTTGGCAAATCTGCGCCAAGTTGCTAGCCGGGCAACTCGCTATATTAGAATTGACACTTGCGGGAGTGTCTTTTTTCAGAGATGGTAATGGACTGTTTATAGAACGCAGATCTTTAGCAGCCCCCAAGCCGAGTCGTAAAGCATTGGGAAGCGATGAAATGTTTCCGTTTTCTTGTTTGTTTTCTGGCTCCACAAGTATTGGAAAAGATTGGCGTATACGACGATCCCTCTCCCAGACGTAGTTTATAATGGGCGTCGACTCTTGGCCCCAGCTCAGATTTTCTTCCTCTTTGGTTTTTTTCTCTACTCCGCCACAAGCTGGCAAGGCTATCTTGGCGCTCCACTCTCAAATGCTAAAGTTAGTTTGGATATTTACATTTGCCTTGTCGGTGTGGGAGATTCTCGAGTTGGCTGCGCTCTTCCTCTCCCCGGTTCCACGTTGCCCAGTTTGCTTGTGGTCTCGTGAATCGAGAGTTCATTCAAACGGGCGAATCCTTCGACTCGAACGTGCCACTTTTGGGAACGGATTAATTTGTGTGTGTGTTGTGGGATTCATTTTCCCTTGCCAATGACAGTTTGTCTTTGTGTCGCATAGAAAAACACTGCGGGAGTAGCCATGGATTCGTGAGCCCGTCACAATATAGCTGTCTGGTACTGGGCCCATTGTGAAAAGCGTGCCAAAAGACGAAGCCAAGCTGGCTCCTGATCCCCAGAGCCTGGGTAGGCCGTGCTGGGCCTCCCCATTGATTGTGGATGCCAAATCGGCCCGGTTCATCTTTCCTGAATCCAAGCAGCTCCTTGTGCCTTCTGCTAACGATGAGCTCCAGTGGTCGGATCCAACTTGTCCTTCTCCTCCGCCTTTGCCGGCCCCTCCTGTGGCAGCAGCTGGTCCTGACGACCCAACAGCCAAGAGCTTGAAAACCTCTCAAAGGGCCATGTCCGGCTGCGTCTACGGTGATGTCACTAGGTAATAAACCTTAAAAAGCTCCTTTTTTTCTAATCTCTCTCCACACCTTGAGCTTTTGCTTGGAGCGGAGTGTATAGCGAGTCCGTCCATCCAAAGTGAGCGCAGGAATGCGCACTTTGGATGCGCAATGCGCAAGAATGAATCCTTATCGCGTATGGGGTCTGGTAAGGGAAACGGTGTTTCAGGGCTTCCGAAACCAGAGAAAAACACCAGTTAGCGGAACTCGGAGAGCAAAAACTGCCCACTTTTGTGTCTTTTTTGCGGTTTCCTCAGGGTCCTTCCTGTTGTAGAAAAACGTCACCCTGTCTGGAAAGAAGAGCATCCTTCTGGAGCAAAACTGACAAGGAAGTGGCATTACCCTCTCCATTCAGTCACAATACTCTTGTCATCATGAATTACGTGTAAACTCTAGTAGTAGCGACGTAGGCATTCGGCGAAGACTTGTTTTTTGCGAGCGAAAAAAGCTGGGCTTGCATGCGCTTTCTGTTCCTGGAATGTCGGGGGGAGAGCGTCCATACAAAGGTGTCACAAGCGTGGTATAGAAGTAAGCGTTGATTGCTGGGTGCGTTTGCCATTGTGGAAGAACTGCGCAAACGTGGCCAGAGCATTTTGGTCTGAATTTTTCATTGTTGAGGCAGGGCGACAGCGTGTTCTTTTCATGGTTGATGGGCGGTCCAATGGCAAGCGAGCTTTCTCTCGAGAGTGAAAAGTTCTGGGCAATGAAATCAGGGGATCGAACGAAATCACCTTGTTGCCTACTGTTTTTCGTTGTTGAGCTCGAGCGCGGGGAAAAGGGCAATGCGGAGGGGCGGATTACAATAATTCGGTCCCGATGAGGCCAGTTTTGGGGATTGTTTTTCTTTCGACTTTTGTATCGGAGCAGTTTAGGACTGTGTACTCCGTCCTGCATCTGTTGAAAAGCCCAAACTTCCCCGCTGTGGTCTTTTATTGTTTTTCTTATTGTTGTTAAATGCGTTTCCTTTAATCGGTCAGGGAAAACGTGTGGTACTTGTCCTGTAGGTGACGGTGTATTTGGGTGCGTGACGTAACTCGCTATCAAGACTGGTTCTCTTGGCTAAAGGTGTAGTTGAGCTTTATCATGGGCTTTGGCTTTTTAAAAAAAATTATTTTCAAGTTGTCCGATATATCTATCAGGTTATGCACGCTTTTTGATTATTGAGAGGACAGTCCCTAGGAGGATTGAAGCTATGAAATCTAAAAAAAAAAATCAGACATTGTACCCAGGAAAAACAAAGAAAGAACATGGCCCACATTCGGGCCACGAAATTAGGAGGTTGCGCAAGCTTTGTTGGGGGAGAGATAAACGTACGTTGAAGCATGGCAACATATGGCCAAGTATTATATATAGCTTTACCTGGCCAGCTTTTTGCTTCGTTTATTTGATCAAGGTCCTGGCAATCCATATGTCCATGTCTTCTCTTTTGGGAGAAGCTTTCTTTCTTGGTTAGTGTATTGCATCTTTAATTTTCCAAGTCACTGCTCTTAACAGTGGTCTATTTCAGCACTCGGTTAAACATGGAACGCTCGAGTGCGGAGAATGTTTAATTAAAGTGGAGTTCCAGTGTTGGAACTTTGGAAAGGTAACGTGATAGGACTGGATGTAAAGAGTGAGGGCCCAGCAGCTGCATTTCAATCAAAAGTCCTTGTATAGCGATGCTGGTATGCTAGGCCTGCTGCTGGTTCTTATCTTCGGTGGATTTATGGAGCTTGTTGGCCTCAACCACCTTCTCTAAAGAAGCTTCTCAGCACTCCGGGGAGGCTGTGTTGTGCGTGGACGGTTCTTATGGATGCTGCAGATCGCGTCGTATCACTCTCTGGCTCGTTCACTGCGTCGTAGTGTGCAGCAGGACGTGGTTGTTGACTCACGTCATCGCTCAGCTTAGCTAAAGCCATTCTGAGCCACTATATATGCGAACTCGCTTGTTGGACCTCTCTGGTCGGCATCCCGGCTCTCTCGTCTCCGGGCAAGACTCCCGCCAGGAGCGCGTCGAAAGGCAAGGCAAAGGGTTGTGGCTTTTCTTTCTTTTCTTTTTGTATTACGAGTTTTCCTTTTTTGATATTTAGAGATATATCTTTGGAAAAACTGCGTTGCAGACGTAGGAATAACCTGTCTGTATTAATAATTCTTAGTAATTATCCGTATCGAGGTGGTTCTTGAGCATAGGCCTTTTGGGGCCTTTTTTGGCCTGTTTACTTTCGTTCGCATTCCCGGTTGATTTTCTCTTTCGCAATTGTTGTGAAAGTTCTCCCAGCACAAGGCTTGTTTGGTAAGTTTTTTTTGGGTGGCAAGGAAAAAGGGATAGAATTTTCGGGATTTGAAAAGTCCGAACGCCAAGGAAACAATCGTCGCGTTTATAACAGATGCATCGTTCGCCTGGTACTTGGGGGTACTTGGTACAGCGTTGTTTTGATTGTGAGCTAAGGAGCCACGGTTGGGACATCGCTTCCGGAGCGGCGTGTATGCTCGCAAAGCCCGTTTCCTTGTATACGATGTGTATACGCTACAGTTGTGAAAACAACGGTGACTTTGTTGAACGTTGGGGAGTTATATATGAGGAATGAGGCGTTCGTAAAGCTCATCATTGTATGGGGATTCCCGTCCCCAAAGTGTTGGCCAATTTCGAAGTCGAAAAAACGTTCCCTGCAACATTTTTCTGGAAGGAAGAACTGATGTCAGCGTTTAAGCTGAGTCAATATTCTTGACATGACAGGGGCCGGGGCTATGTCTACGGGTGGAATGATTGGTATGGACGGATTGCTTCGTTGGAATTGGAGCCGAGTTCTTATGTTGTATAGCATTCGATTGCCCCACCTGTGTAGGTTAAATATATGGGTGAAGTGTGATTCCGTCGAGAGTTAGCTGACTGTACTGGTTCCGAGCTGATTTCTACCATCGAAAAACAAGTGAGCTTCAGGTACAATGTATGGATAGACTTAGTTAGGGACTGTAAGTGGTTTGTGCGAGCAGTCTGGAGGTTGGTTAGTGCTGACAGGTTTATCCCGAAAAAGTATGGGTCACGTTTCGTGGGGAATCGGTGTAGATAACCTCTGCAATCTTGTTGATTTCGCATTCTGGATTATACTGGAAAGTTTGGCCCGTTTCCTCATCAGGCTGACGTATCTTTCATTACATTGAGGGAGGATCGTTATGCGGAAAGGCTCCGATTTAACTGGAATCGAAAGATTTCTTAACTCTTTGAAGGATGCTCGTAAACAGGGCACTTTTTTGGAAAATGGCTTGGCTTGATACAGGGCCACTGTACCTTTTGAGGCAGTTTCGCTCTGATTTTAGGACTGATAATAGCCCTTCGCTCTGATAATAGGACTTGGCACTCCAGTGTGTGTTTTTGGAATTGTTTCCATTTTTCCCTGTTCAATTGATAGTATACGGATTGAGTGCCAAAAGTCGGCTGTAGAGGCAGTCAGTGTTGCATCCAAGTCAGTGAGAGTGATTCAGTATAAATGACAATATTGAATTCCGAGTTCTGAAAATTCGACTGCAGGTCACCGAGAACCTCTGTGCTCCTGGAAGCATCTACCCCAGCTATCCCAGAGAAGAGAAAGCCCCAAAGTAATCATTTTATGCAAGGCTAACTGCAATCTAAAATGAAATGAAAACTGAAAGGGAAGCGATGCACACTGCGAGTCATTTCAAACTTGAATAGAAGGAAATAATAGATCCTTTTTAGTTATGATACTCAATTCGACACCCCCATACGGAAATCCTCGTAATCGTGTCAAGGTTCCTTCCGCATTTCGGCTTCTTTTTTTGTCTTGGGATCTTTCGGTAAATCTCTTTTGCTAGGTATAGATCTGTGTGTGGCTGTCTCTGTTAACCAGACCTAAAAGCAGGAAGTTCGTATATCCGCTCGAAGGTCTTTTTGGCTGGAATCAATTTCCCATCGCTTTATTAGCACTCACGTTTTTTTCCCCTTGCCCAGACCATTTCATTGTTGCTTCTTGCATGAGCCCTCCCCTTCCAACGCCAGCACAAGTAACTTATTTTTGACCCGTTTCATTTATTTTTCTCGCAACGAAGAGTTTTCGGATCCTCGGACAGACCAGGACGACCCTGACTCCCCAGACTTTTTAACCAAGAACTCCGCAGGCATCTTTCACCTCATTTGCGTACATAGTGTGTGCCTTGAGCCGTCTCTTCCTGGTTCTTGTGGTGCACAAGCCACTTAACGTGTACAACCTGTATATGGCATACGGTTGCCTGGTAGTTATTGGATAAGAAACATTCTTTTTCAGAAGAAGAGGCTGAGATGCTATCGGTCGCCTTTGGGCCGAGCGAGTTCTGTAACCGAGTAAGGCAAGGAAAAGAATCCCCCCCCCTTTCTTTATAATAGAGCCAAGGATATGTGTGCATGTGTGGTTGATCCCGCGCTGCCCAGCACGCGAACCGAAGGGATGCTTGGCGCAGCACTTACTTAGTACTTTCTTGGCCACGGCCGCAGTCGGAGCAACCCGAAAACGTGTCTTTCGTAAAAGAGTGGCTGCTGGGTGGCTGAACAGTTGAGAGAGTACTCGGCGACTAGTTTTAGAGAGAGAGAGAAAGATCACGTCATATGCTAGAATAGGAAAACGTTCGTTTCTAGCAAACACGTATTCCAAGCGGGGACTCGCGAAAACAACCGCACCGCAGCGTTTTGCATTTCATTGTTGAGAAAACAGCGTGTGCAGACACAGACACACACACACGTCTTCTGGGACTCGGTCGGACACGTTCGGGCTCTACTGACGTTGTTTTGGGGCGGATTTTTGCGGACGCGACCAAGTTCATTTTCCGTCTTTCCTATTTAAGCCGTGTCCGAAAGTCCAGTGGCCAAGTGAGTGACTGGATTGGAGCCACCGTTCCTGAGGATTTTGCGTACGAGTTGGGTGATTTCTTAATGACAAGATTCAAACAGACAAATAGAACGCCAAAAGCCACGGGTACTAGTGTAAGGAGGGTTTATACGAGAATCAAGCAGCTTTTGGAGAGCGTAGTCTGCCAAAACATCATGGGCATGATAGAGAGGTGACTATATCTTTTGCTTTTGGTTTTCTAATTTAAAAAACACACGACATGATTAGCTGCGTCTTTGGGGGCACTTGACTCGGAAGCTTTGTTTGCTAACAAACGAATTTGTTGTTCCACATTGGCAGGAGTGCTTGCGGTATCACATTTTTAGAGAGCAGACTAATGTTTATATAAAGCCTTGTTTATCGTCTTACGCTGCTGCGCGAGAGTGGCGATTTTATCAGCGATTTTGGCGGTCAGCAGAGTGATAACTGGAGCTTTTAATCTTTTTAGAAATCCCCAGCGAATTTAAAAAATAAAGGAAAACGTTTCGCTTTCGTTTATTTACTCTTGGGTACGATCTTGGTAGAAGTGAAGCGAGGCCAAGCAGCTTCTTTTTTGATAGCGAGAAAAGGATCCACCCTGCCAACGCAAAGCCTTTTTCTTTATAAAAGCCACAGCTTTTATAAAGAACAAAAATGGCCATCGCTTTGAAGCTTCCCAGTACTTGGCCAGTACTCTCGCCTGGCGGTAGTTGGAAACCAGAAAGCTTAGGAGCCAATTCGCTTGAAAAACGCCATGTCTTTGGTACTCTTTTTGGCTCTTTGAGGGGCACAAGAGACGGTGTCAATTGAGCGAGTAAACCAGGAGGACATTTGCGTTCAAGTGAACGAAAAGTTCTTGGTGGTAATGTGCGGCCAGCAGCAACAACAAGAAGACACTTGCACAAATAGCCTTTGGTGTTGGTTTGGCGTCCAAGGATTCTTTTCGGTTGAGGTTTTGGCGCATTGGCGGGTGCCGAGGAATGGTAAAGTTGGCACGACACTTAATTCCTGCACACGCAAATTAGCGGTATATCTCCTCCCCCAAGACGGCTCCAAATAGATGGACCATTTCCCCTTTTTTGGCGGGAGTTTTCTGCCCTTCCTTCCTTTTGTATTTAAGAAACTTGCAAGTGTCACTTTTCTTTCTTTCCTAACGCTCCACCGGGTATTGTTTCCATCCGCGTGGCCCAAAAATAAAACAAAAATAAGGACTCGATTTTCCGGTGTCGAGCGAATCTGTTTCGTCTTGGCAGGTGATCAGGTTCTTTTTGCTGAGATATATATCTATTTTTTTTTTTTTATGTGCCAAGCGTGCTGGTTGCTTTGGAATGCAGGAACTTGGTGGCAAAAGTGAAAAGCGAAGGCCGTTTGGCACCCGAACCCATGTGTGTGGAGTTGCTTTTCAACTTAATGATGGAAAGTTGAGCCACTTCTTTTAGGACAGACAGGGGAATCTGACGCTCATCTTGTTTATATTAAGAAAGGTTAAAAAAAAAGCGTTCTGGCAAACATGCGCTGGTTGGGGAGCTTCACTTTGGGGGCGAAATGCTTGTAGAGAGAATTGGGGATCAAATGGGTAGATAGCGTAGAATTTGTACATTATTTATAGGATTTGGAGAGCGGGTGTTTACGCTGTCTTTAAGGCCTATACATATAAAGGCCTAGATTGGGGTTTTAATTTAAGATACACATTTGAATGGAAGTAGGAATGTGGTGCCGTTAGGAAAACTTGAAGAACTCGACGGCCTTGAGGAAATGAATCCTCCTTTTGGGGGGTTCGAAGGCATATTCGTTTCCCTGTTGGTGGCCCATGGAGGCTTCGTCTAGGATGTCGTGTTCGATAACGAGATCGAAAACGAGAATGAGTGTTCTAAAGAGTTATCGGGTTTCGCCAGATACGAAGGAATTTTTTGCTATTATTAACTCATTTTTTATTACATTTATTAGAAAAGGCATTTTGGGAAAGTGAGAAGGCCACTTTGGGCGATACAACTAATCAAGTTTCGTTTTTAGACTTTGCGTGATTGAGTACTCCGGGAGAAATAAAAAAAAGGAAGCCAATTTCGTTCCTGATCCCTTTTAGATCAACCAGGAATTGAGATGTTGGGAGTCGAGCCTCAGTAGCTCCTGTAACATTAACGCGGGGTGTAGGCGTGGCAACTTTCGGAATCGTTTTCATGCATGATTAATTTACCAGGAGGGAGTTCAACTAATTACCGTACGGAAAAAAGGAACACGTTGGGTTCCAAAAGGAAGTACAGGGATGGGGACATGGAAACCTGCTCCGCCCCGACACTGCGTTTGTTCACATGAAGGTGAAAAAGAAGGAACCCACTATACAAGTGCAGTCAGTTTCAGAAGGCCTTCTTATTATTCCCTCGCGCGTTCGCTGGCTTGAAAAAGCTTTCCACGCCCCGGGTTGGGCGCTAGGTCATGCTCATGATGACTTCACCGTGAGTCAAAATGACGTCACCGTCATCAAGCGTGAGGAGGCCATGTTCGACTTTTTATCCCTCGAGCAAAAAACCTTCTATCCCCAAACCGAACCTCACAGCACCGCACGTAGATCCGAGAAAAAAAGGTCTTTCCATCCCGGTGGGTTTCTCGTCCAAGTTTTCAGACCTTCTTTCTTAATAAAAATAAACAGAAAATAATGTGACACAATAGCGCTCTAGGGCTAATCGATGGTTAGGAGGCAGTTTGGGCTCCGTTGCCTTTAAGCTTAAAAATGACTTCATCTTGCCTTTCCCAAAGCGAGTCTCTAAGAAATAAAAGATTTTTTTCCAACTTTGACTCAAAGAAAGGGGGTTGGGAGGAAGACCGAGAGGAGGATGACTTGAAAAGTGGCGTGGAAGCTGCTCAAACGAACCTTATAAGGCTTCGGAGTTGGGCTCAGGTGAGCGTGTTGGTGGGATGCGGTGATCATCTCCGGCTGTACGCAGCATCTCTTTTGGGGGGATGCGACGCCTACGCTCGGAACTTGGGGCGGGAATAGTTACGACTCGGGGGAAAGGGTCTTTCTTAGTGGGCGTCGAGATGCATTACTTGATTTTCAGGGATTTTTTGGGTCCAGCATTTTTAGGCCATTTTTTTCTTCTTTCTTTCCCGAAAAGTAGAGATTTGTACCAGGCCTGGAGGAAGCGCGTAAGCCCCGATCCTAGCCGACCGATCCCGGCCGAACAAATCCAGCCTTTATTCAACGAAATTGGACTCTACCCATCACAAAGTCAAGGTAGGTGTGATAGAGACTAGTTATGCGGAAACGCCTTTTTTGAATAAGGAAATTGCCCGCTATGCACACACAGACACATGCACGTAGGTATAGAACACCCACAGAAACCAGCTATACTGTTGACCGCAAAACCGCGATAACTTCCTGGGATCTTGCGAACTGGAATTTTTGCGTTTACGCATATTACGAACTACTCGAAACTGGATTGTCTGTCATGCTGTGGAGCGTTCGAGTTTTCAAAATTTTCGGGGTACATTCCCATTCACGACCTTCCTTTTGCAGTGTACGAGATGCTCCATTGCGCGAGAGAGCGATCCCAACACCGTGCAGCCACTTTCCTGACTTTCGGCGAGTTTTGTGTCTTTGCCACGGAACTCAAGCGATCCGCCGACCGAGAGTAAGTTGGCTTTTCTGCCTTTCAATAAGAAGAATACCCATTGGGAGTTGATTAAAAGCCCGAATTGGTGGCCGGAAGGATTTCAAAGAAAATTCATGTGCTTTTCATTGTGCTGTAGCATTTCACGACCGGTACAGTTGTCCAAGATGCCCGAAAAGACGTCCCTAGAGAAGCTCACGACACACGAACGAAAACTCTCCAGTAAAGTCTTGGTTATTCTCACCTTTTTTTTATTATTATTGAATTAATCGTCCAGTGCTTGTCGTCTAGAAACGTCTTCAAATTCCAATTACGAGGTTTTCCTGGGAGGGTCCTGCAATCCCACGACGTGGAGAGCGGATTTGGCCATTCCTGCTTTGAAGGAATCGGGCATCACGTTCTATAACCCCGTAAGTCATTTTCTAAGAATTCTTCAATGTTTTGAAGCAGATTTCAAACATCTCCCAAACGTACAGCAAGTCTCACATTGGGGCCCGGAACTCATTGAGTTGGAACACCGAGCGAAAGCCACAGCCTCGGTGCTTTTCTTCGTGATTGACCGGCAAACCAGGAGTGTAGCCTCCATCATCGAAGCAGCCCATACTGCGGCGTCGCAAAGGCCGCTGGTCCTCGTCATTCGTCCGTATGAAGGGCCAGGCCAACCGATTTGGGGCGAGCCGATATCCAAACAGTGAGCCTAGCCTCTGCTCTTTAGAATACGTGTCTCATTTCCAAGTCCTTCGTTTCATTGATTTCTTTGGCTAGAGAATACGAGGATTTAACCACAGGACAGTTGGTCCTGCAAGATTTGGTTGAAAGACAAGGCATTCCAGTGTTTTCGGACACCAGTACGGCCCTCAAATGCACAGAGAAGGTAAATTTGCCCAGCAATCAATTCAAAAAAGAAAAATAGAGTTTTTATAAAGTGAGTGTTTCCATGTGAATAGATTCTGCGCAAGAAAATTCGAGTACAGGATCTGACGTTGGAAGATGGCGCCCAACCCGTAAAGAACGCCCATGAACCCATCGGGGATAAGCTCATGTAAAAAAAAAAAAAAAAAAAAAATCGATGGGGGAAGCGGATTTTCATTCTGTTTTGATTCGTTTTTTTATTTACAGAAGGTTGCGCGATGCGTTCGAGAGTCTGGATACGGCAAACACTGGGGAATTGACCTTGGCCGAGGTATAGCTATTCTGTACACAACCTTGACGGTCGTTTTATTTATTTATTATTGTGTTTGGGGTCAAGTGCAGGTTCGCATGGCGTTTCACATACTCACGAACCGGAACGTTACGTTAGAAGATCTGAAAAACATTGCCACTGGAAACGGTAACAACCTCATTCGTTTTCCTTTTCTAAAAGGGAAACAAAAATGGATGGGGACTAAAAGAACATGTTTATGTTTCGTTGATTAAAAAAAACAAACAGGGTCCAGCTCTAAAAACTATGAAATCCTCCCGACGAACGTCCCGAATTGCCTCAATTTTGATCAGTTCTGTTGTATATTATCTGAAATCAGATCCGGGCAGTGTCAGAGCAGAAGATTATGGCAAATCCTGTTGGACAGAACCGCGACGTGGGTTCAACACGTCGTTTCACCCTTTTCGAAAGTGTTAGGTAACCTGTCCCTGGTCTCTTTTATGTCCAAGAAATAATAATGATGTTATTGGGCTGTAGCTTGGGCACTTCCCACGCGGCCTCAGGGACTTACAAGTACTTCAAAAGCCAACACTGATATAACCATGGGAGGAGCTCGAGACGTCTACTTAGGAGGATCCTGTGGGTCGACCACGTGGAGAGAAGACGTGGCAATTTCATTACTAAAGTACACTCAAAATGCTTTCATTTTCATTACAGAAAACTATAGAAAAAGAGACTGGAAAGCGACTTGTAGAACATGTCGTTTAATTAGTTGTATTTATTTCTTTAAAGGAAAAATGGGATGACTTATTTTAACCCCCAAACGAGTAATTGGAGTCGGCGGCTATTGCCTTTGGAAGCAGCTGCGATGGATTCCAGTATAGTTTTATTGTTTGTGATTACCTGTGAGACGCGCTCGGTCTCGGCAATGGCCATGGTAAAACCAGTTCACCCTTTTTTGTTTCTTTTGGTGGAAACTCGGAATCAAAAGTTCAAGCCCAGTCAATGGGTTCTCTTTTTCATCCGTAGGCTGCTCATTATATAGGCTTAGGCTGCGACGTAGTGCTATGTATCCAGTACCTGCCCGAATCTTGTGAAATCAATGCAGAAAAGGTAACTGAATTATTTCCGTCTTTCAGTAAATGTTTTGAGTTTCTTAGTTTAAATAATAAATCAATATATGTTGGATCCAAACAGTTGTCGAGGTTAGCCGTGAAGGATTACAACCGCGGACGCTCCTATCTGTCGGATTTGGCCAATCGCTTAGGCATTCCCGTTTTTGAGGAAGTGCGTGAAGCCACGGAGTGTGCAATCCAGCGGTGTCGGGAGCGGCGACAGAGAATCGAAAGGGAATAGAAGCAGTAACCCGTCGCAACGATCAAAAAGTGGCCCGCTTGGGGGGAAGACTTGGAGCGGCGAAGGCAATCGAACAAGAAAAGAGACTGGCTCTCAAGAGTGAAGCAGAACAAGCAAAAAGAAAAAAAAGGCTCGGGATGCAGCTAGAGATGCTATTGCAGCAGCAGCAACCAGCAGCTTTTACAAAATTTTACGTAGGAAAAACCCACATCTTCTTACCAAATAAAGAAAAAGGGATCCTTTATTTAAAAAAAAAAAAAAAGAAAAATGTAAAGACTATTTTTAACCAGCAAAGCCGTGTGTTTGTCTACCTCGTTCGAGTTGGGAAGAGACGGCTAGACGAGAAGCGAACAGAGAAAGACGAAAACGAACAATATTTTTATGGATTGTCTTTCGGGTCGTTTTAAAAAGAAAGAAACAAGTTGTGGTTGAGTTTCGAGTGCGGGTATTTGCCTGATATTACCAAAAGAGTTGGCAAAATCCAGAAGGAAGGGCCACTGAATGAGTCCCGGCGGTTGGAACAACTTATCCCACCATTTTCCACCTTTCCAGCAACTTCACATACACGGACACGCATACATACCTACATACATACATACGCGCAAAAAGAAAAGAATCAAGTGTCAACCTTCATGTCTTTGAAAGTGAGAAAGAGAAAAGAATCGCAATGTGTAGCAAGAGGAGAAAGTTCGGGACAGGCGTCGAGGTAGCGCCCCCAACAGATGGATACTTATTGTTGTCCTTATTATTTATTGATATGGAGCCTTTTCCAAGTACAACGGTGGCGGCTATACAACGCGAGTCTTTTTATTCGTTCTTTTCATTTCATTTTCTATTCCTTGTATGTTTTGATGTTCGCATTGTCCGTGGCTAACATGCTACGAATTCTTGGCAGGTTCCAAGTTCTAGAATTGAACTGGGAAAATAAGAAGAAACAAGAAGGAAGGTGATGCATAGGTCGCCTGTATTAGCCATGTAGAAAGAACGCAAGACATGGTTGGTTGATTTTTTGTTTTTAGAAGCAAACAGAAAATAAGCCGATTTCTAAACTGTTGCATTCTGGAGCATGATGGGTCCGACGATGGCTAAAATGACCAAAAGGAGTTGCCACCAGTCGAGAGGAGCGCTAACGGGAACTACGGCAGTGGTAGACACAGGAGACAGCGTTGTGACTACGGAAGTGACAGTACTGGGCTCGGTGACGGTGGTTACAACCGCGGTGGTCTGAGGAACAGTCGTAGTTATCAGCTCAGTTGTTGTGGAAGCCTCAGTCGTGGTTGTCGTCGTAGTTGTCGTTGGAGCTTCAGTGGTCGTAGTTGTAGTAGTCGTGGGTGGTTGAGTCGTAGTAGTAGTTGGAGCTTCGGTGGTTGTAGTAGTAGTAGTAGTCGTGGGTGGTTGAGTCGTTGTAGTAGTAGTTGGAGCTTCAGTGGTCGTCGTAGTAGTCGTGGTTGTCGTTGGAGCTGCAGTGGTAGTAGTTGTAGTAGTAGTTGGGGCTAAAGTCGTAGTTGTCGTTGGAGCTTCGGTGGTCGTCGTTGTAGTGGGGGCCAGAGTAGTAGTGGTACTCGTTGTTGGAGCTACAGTGGTAGTCGTTGTGGTTGTTGGGGCTAGCGTAGTAGTGGTAGTCGTTGGAGCTACAGTAGTAGTGGTAGTCGTTGTTGGAGCTACAGTAGTAGCCGTAGTTGTTGTGGGAGCAAGGGTAGTCGTCGTGGTAGGCGGAGGAGCTGCCGTGAATATAAATCGGTCGCTCAAATCGCCTCCTGTGACAAACATGGGCAAGTTTTTGTTATATTAGCTCCAATTTGGAATAAGTTAATCCAAAAGAAAACAAAATAGCTTCTGTTTAAGTAAAGGGAAGTAAATTACGTATATCGGCAGGTAAAGCTGACGCGTAGACCCCGAGGAGGACAGCAGAAACCAGATAGAATAGAATCCGACCCATTTTGACTCGGTTAAGGTATTATAATGTGCAACTGCCTCAGATCGGGCCTTGATGATAAACTAACACCTAATCGAATCCATTCGGCACTTGAGTATTTAAGCTAGACAGCGATGATGTGCGAGTCTGCGTTTTTTCTTCAGGTCGATGGAAAGCGGAAACAGGTGTGAAATGACATTCATCACCAGGATATTTGCCATTGACGTAACGCCTTAAAGAATGAACGAATGGCAACTTTATTGTCTAGCCAAAAAACAGCTGCATTCAAATGAAACAAACATGAACAAATTGGAACCGGAAAAGATCACTTCAGGCTTTTTTCCAATGACAGATCCTGTGGGGCTACCTTCTGTTGTCGCTTGATTGCATAATTATATGGAATTCTAATTCAAGTTTTCAGTTATCACGCCGAGGAGACATACTTGGCAGCCGCAAAGTGTTTTAATTAAGAAAATACTAAAGTGATACAAACGGACACAAGCATTTTTAATTAATACGTTGGTAAACAAATTATCTTTTTTTTTTCTTTTCTGGAGCGCGTCCGTTTGCTTTTATCCTGTTTGTGTTCTTACGGACGGGATGGGACGGGAGAGTTGTTACGCCGGGTAGTCTCCGGAATGCGATTCGTGGTAGAGCTTGGGCGGGCGGTAGTCTGCCTAGGGCGGCTGGTAGTACCCAAGTTGGAACGAGGAGTAGGACGAGGCGTAGGATGGCTTCCCAGACTGGCTGGTCGTTTGGTAGTCGTCGGAGACTGTGATCCTACATGACCTGCGGGACGAGTACGTTGGGTGGTAGTGATTACAGCAGCTACTTTAGGCGTGGCTGTACGGACTGGCAAATTACTAGGTTGGCTGCGTTGAGTGGTAGTAGTAGGATTCTCATTGGCTCGACGAACGCGTTTCTCGGTAGTCGCGGCTACCTTAGGAGTGGTAGTAGGGGCAGCAGCAGCAGCATTGGCAGGTCGATTGGTGACGGTCTTGGACGCACCGGGGCGCGAGGGAGTAGGGCGTTGGGTGGTGGTAGTGGCAGGGCGTCTATGAGTCGTTGCACGTACTTGAGGAGTCGTAGTCTGGACCTTCAGAGTCGAGCTGCGTTGAGTGGTGGTAGTTGCGAGGTTTTCGTTGGCACGACGGACCCGTTTCTCGGTAGTCACAGCTACCTTGGGAGTGGTGGTAGGGGCAGCAGCATTGGCAGGTCGATTGGTGACGGTCGGAGGTGACTTGGACGCGACGGGGCGCGAGGGAGTAGGGCGTTGGGTGGTGGTAGTGACAGGGCGTCTATGAGTTGTTGCGCGTACTTGAGGAGTCGTAGTCTGGACCTTCAGAGTCGAGCTGCGTTGAGTGGTGGTAGTTGCGGGGTTTTCGTTGGCACGACGGACACGTTTCTCGGTAGTCGCAGCTACGTTGGGAGTGGTCGCAGGCTTGGCAGTAGTAGCTTTGCGGTGCAAAATACTGTGGTGATGTTTCTTGGTCGTGGGCTTGCTGGTAGTAGTAGTAGTAGTAGTAGTAGTAGTAGTTGTAGCAGTAGCAGTGGCAGTGGGTGCCGTGGCGATAGTAGATGAACTATCTACGGCACGACGGACACGAGAAGGAAGGGTCGTGGTTCCAGTCTTAGGAGTCGTAGCCGACTCTTCTTTCTTGGTATTGGTTACGGTCGCTTTGGTTGAAGTAGCGGGAGCCCGAGTGGAATATTCAGTAGCTTCAGTTACACTCGCAATAGCGACTTTTGCGGCAGTGGTCGAGTCATCTTTCGAGGTCGAGGTTACGGTCGCTTTAGGTGTAGTAGCGGGAGCTGGAGTGGAGGATTTAACAGCTCCAGTTACACTCGCAATAACGACTTTGGCGGCAGTGGTTGAGTCGGCTGGCTTGGCAGTGGTTGCATCCAAGGTAGTTGAAACTGCTACTGGCTGAACGGTAGTTACAGACAAGGATTGGCTGACCAGCGCAGCGACGGGAGTAACAGTCGAGCCACTTTCGGTACTAGTGGGCAATGCCTGTATGGAAATAATTTCGGTTAAACTCTAAAAGAAACTGGAGGATTTTCTTTGAACAATTAGTTAGCACGCTTAGTGTTTTACCTCGATGACTGCCAACGCTGCTAACACGAGCAAGGCTTTTGTCCACATGATTTCTGAAGTCCTTTCCCCACTGGATGTACAAGAGAAATATGCCGCTTTCCGGAATTGTACTGGCTTTATATATGAGGAGAACTTGTGGGGGCCTCGAACTAAAAAGCCGTACCAAGGAGTGCCTGTTGTTAAGAGTCCGAAATCTCGTTGAATGCAGCTAATCCGCTTTAAACCACTAGCCGAGATTCAAATCGCATGTGTGAAACCCGCTTGGCATAGTAAACACTTGGACCTTTAAGAACAAAAAGTTGGGCAAAACCCTCATCTCCCGAGAGAACGTTGGTACCATCCTGCGTAAGGTGAAGAGCGTGTAACGCCCATTAGTTGGTTGTCACGAAGCATCGTACCAAGACCACTCCTCCATTTCAACATTTGAAAGCGGAAACCTGTGGAATAATTATAGAATTGGCTACTCTGCACCCGTGCTTGGCCGATGAGATACAACACACACGTCTTGGTATATAACCTTTGGAAAAAAAATGCATGAGTCAAGTGTGTCCCATGCAGACTATTAATTAAGTTGGAAGCATTTTCTATAGCATGGGCTTGGGGTGATTTTCACCCAAGCACAGAACTGCAGAGCTGCGACAGGAATTCATAAACTGACGATATAGAGCTGGCCTTTCTAAAAAAGTTTCCGGTGGTTTCAGGCTTGCTGTGACACTTACTGAGGGGAATTTCTTGTCGTTTCACAGACACACAAGCAAAGTAAATGCGCAGTAGTGGTGTGATTGACCTCTGAAACTAATAAAGGCCTTTGTGTTGCCCCGGTCTTAATTATGAAATAATTCGTAGAAGTACCTATGACAATAGCGAGCTGTGCGCAAGAAAGACAAGTACTGTTCTGCACTCTCCACATAAAGCATAAAACCCAATATAGGGACACACGCAATATCAGCTCTTGGATTGCACCCTCCAGCAGATTACTGGACCATTATCCGACCTGCCACTCATCGGCGGCTTTATGACAACCGGATCATTTTCTGGCTCATTAGTTTGACCCCCTGTTTTCATCCCCGTCAGCCTATTACACTCTCGGATATTCCTTCTTTTGCGTATAAAGCGACCTTACCGACACAGCTAGGTGAGTCAGTCGACTCTTATATGGCTGCAAGTGAAAACGCTATTGCTTTGTGTACTACATGGACTCTTGAGTGCAGCAATACTTCTTAACCGTCGTATTGCTATAAGACTTTCTTTAAAAAAATGAGCTTAGCTACCTCACAGGAGTGCTCCGGCCGCGAAGAAGGAGATCCACCAAAGTGTCAACGCAAAGCCGTGGATTTTAGTATCGATGCCATATTAGGCATTTCGGTCACGCCAAAGCATGCCGAGAAATACAAGTCACAGCATCTTAGAGACTCGTCGCTTCCGCATTACGGATGGCTGGACTGCACCCGTTACCACCCGCCCAAGTTACCTCGTAAGTCGCTTTAATGCCCTCTTTTGAAAACGATTCGAGTAGGTGTTATTCATTTCTGGGGATTTTTAAATTCAGGATGCCGCAAAGAACTCCAACGCTGCAAATACCGCAATCCCCGAGTCCCCTTTAGTAAACAGGAAGTGGAGTTCCTAGAGCAGCAATTCCAGCAAAATCTCTACTTGTCGACCCACCGGACTGCCAAATTAGCCGAATCCCTGTCCATGCCTCCGAAACGCGTAAGTTATGTTTTTACCATCTCCCGTCTATTTCTTGTTTCGTTAAAATACATATATAAACATAGAAAGGCAGAGAGTTTAAAGGGGGGGATTGTTATTCCGCCCGAAAAAGAAAAACCTTTCAAAGCGTCAAAAGCCGACAAATTACTTCCGCACACTGGCTCTATTTAAAAGTGGTCTTGTCTGAATAACGCACGCGGCTTGTGTAACCCAAACCGCCCTCCCTCTTCACTGTTCCTTAGCTCCGCGCTCTATTATACTCTTATCTAAACAGTTGGCCACTTTTTCAGTCGCGGTGGGAGAGAGACCACCTGCCTGCAGTAGAACGTAGTAATTTGAGGTGAGTTTTAATAGGACAAACCCACTTTTGTGTGTATTCTCTAGGTCAAAATCTGGTTCCAGAACAGACGCGCTCGGTTACGCAAAGAACACGAGCAAGGCAATCCAACCGAACCCGTCACTCACTTCGACCTTGAACACAATAATCAACCCACAGGGATCACATCTAACAACTAAGATCAAGTAAATTCGTGTCCCCCTTTTGAACATCGTTCCGCAATGAGGAGGAAGTTTGTTTTCTAATTTCCTTTTCCTTCCTTTTCTAAAGACGCTTTCTTCAATCCTGGGGCCACCCACTTCATGAGTTTCTTGGGAGGAGCCTTGACGGGTTTAGGAGCCGGAGGATGAGTAAAAGTGCACCCCGGCCGAGCACAGGCGGTGCCAAATTTGCATGGCTGTGAAGGCAATCAGAATGTACAAATGAAAAAGTGTCCGCGGACTGTGTAGTCAATGGATCTTACTGTTGGGTGAATAAACTGACAAGATGTGTTGCTGCACCGCGGGAAGTATTTGCAGACCACTCCGAAGTTTGGCACGGACGCAGTATTCTTATGTAGCTGGGGAGCTAAAACAAAAGGAAAACAATCGGAAAAACGGATTTTAGTATGCAGCACACGTTTGCCAGTAACGAAGGTTAAAACCTTTCAAAGCAGGTACAAAGCCTCGGTTTCGGGGCGTGGCATGAGTAAAAGGACAGTGTTGGCGACTGCAGGCTCCATCGTAGCGGCAGTTGGGATGAATGTAAACGCATTTCTCTCCAAACGCACACGCCGGGAATTTTCTATTTTTGAAAAACAGTTATTAGTTTTATGCGGTTTTTAGTAACAGATGCGCTAACGAAAGTAAGCGATATTACTTGCAAAGCTTAGTAGGGTGCTTATAGAGGCACTGGTCGCCCAAACGACAAGCTGGCCAGAATTTGCAGCGCTCATTGATTATCCCGTCAACGACTGTGCCCTGAGGTTCTTCGTCCTCCTCTTCAGAGATGATTTCTTCTTCCACGAATTCCTCGTCTTCGCATTCCATGGCCTCGTCCACATCTTCAGACTTCTTATCCAGGGTTACAATGAACGTGGGCGACGATCTGACACTAGAAAAACGACTGGAACAGTAAAAGTTTCTAAACAGAACGCGTCTCAAAAAGGTTTTTCTTACGCAATTTTGGTCTGTTTGCGAACTACTTCCTGAGCTGGCTCCTTTTCAGCTTCCATCTCAACAGGACTGGATTCCGCCCGTTTTTCTTCAGCCTCGTCTAAGAACAGAATTTACTTAGCGGGATATTGCGTGATTTTAAAAAACCAAGTTCAAGTGATTGTACCTTGGACTACAGCGCGACGTGTAGGAAACGCGACTGCAATCTTGTTGGACTCTACCATTCCGTGCTTTTCGCGGTATTTGCGCGTATACAAGTCCACCATGGGCTAAAGCAACAAACATTAAAAATCGCGTGGAAGCCAAAAAGTAGCGTAAGAGAAGGAATTAACTTACCTTTTCCTTCTTTTCTTGCTCAACGGTGTTCTCTCTCGAAACTTTTCTCGCCACAATCGATTTCTCGGCTTCGGCCACTGCTTTTAAGACCAGCGATTTGTTCGCTTGGCCAGACGCATGAACCCGGGGCCTGAAAATGGCACATTTAGTTCTGTACGGTTCTCAAATGTTGCGTAATATTAACCAGAATATGTACCTAGCTGTAACGTTGATCACACTGGCTATTCTTGCCATGCCCTGTTCGTCTTCATCCGCCTCCCCTTCTTCTTCGACGAGTCTCAATGGTTTCTGGCTATTTCTGCGACCGGAGTCTCCTTCTTTCTTGGCAGTTCTCACAGATCCGATGCGGCTTTTGACCGAGACTCGTTCAGTTCCCGAGTTACGAGATTTTTTGACCGGTTGATGGAATTCTTCATCCTCATTCAGGCAAATGACTCGGCGCTTGCTTGAGCCAAAGGTAGTTGAAACATTACTGCGGACTTTGGGTGGCTTTTCGACCGGCGATGGTCGGACCGGAGAAGGCGGCTCGGGATTCCTATACTTGACCACCTCGTCTTCTTCTGGAGGCGAATCTGCCACAGAAAGAGTAAGTCGAGTTACTCTTTTTAGAAAATGTGTGCGTTTGGCCAACAGTTTATATTACCATTATCGACATCGTATCTGATCATGAGATAGTCTTCTTCAACCTCTTCGTTGTCCTGCTCTTTATGAGCTGTCGCATTCTTCCGGATTATCGCTGACGGAACGTACTCTGGCGGTTTGGCCGCTTCCAACTTGGAGGACGGGGCATCCAAGGCATCCGCTGGAGCAGTGGGTAAGTATTTGGGACTAGTGGACGGGGGAGCAGTATTTGTTTTCTCGCGTTTCCCCTCCTTTTTCTCTTTATCAGGCTTCTGTTTGGGCTTCAAGGGACTCTTCTCGACTTCTGCTTCAGGTTCTGGCAGAGCTATCGGCCTTTCTTGTTCGCTGGATGCTATGAATTCATCAGAAACGGGATTAAAGAATTCTACCAAGGTAGAATTATAAACTGAGTTTTTCCAACCTGATTGGACTGCTCCGGGTGTAGGTACAATGATTTTCTGGAGCTTTTCAAGTACTGCGTGAAGCCATTCAGTGAATTTCTCGGTGTGTGAGCCCAAGAAAAGCGACAAGTCGGCATCCATCTGCGCTTTCGATCGTTTGTTGGCAACCATCACCATAATGTACTCCGGCAGTTCCTCGTCTACTTGGGCAATTGACACAGACACAAATTAGATTGTACAGGTCAATTTTAATAGCAATCTTACCAACATAAGCTCCAATTTCGAGCAGTTTTGCTTTTATAGCACTCTAAAGAAGCAAAAAGGGGATCAATCAGTAAGAAAAGGACTCTACATAAGGAAGAATAACGACATAAGAACACACAAATTACCCTAACTTTATCGCTAACTTCCGAACGTATTTTCTCCATTGTTTCGGCAGTAAATAACGTTCTTTACCAATAAAAGGTGAAGAGACCCAAACAAACAATCAAACAAACAGCCCGTATCGTGTAGATAACATGAGAAACGCGAATCACATTCAAGGAGATTCTAAACTGTAAGCCGCAGGAAGAGTGAAGCCTTCCAAAAAGCGCGCCCGTGCCCATCAATTTAAATCCAAAGATGTATGAAATTAAGTGATATATGAAAAGTATTGAACACGATTTTCCAATCCAAAACTGAAAATACTTGGCAGTTAATAATCGTAAATATCACGTAAATGAATAACGGCATCACGGCATAAAAGAATAATCAAGAATCATACAGGTAAAAAGTAAAGCCAGTAAGATCGGATGGGTTTATTATTTTCGACTAGACAGCAAAACAATACAGAAAAGAGACTAGAAAAGCTCCCAGCAGGTGAGCACGACAAGAGTATTCTTGAGGCAAAAGCTGAAGCCAGTACGATTTAACAAAGCGGACTATGCGATCAACACCAAACACATATTCCTAATATCAGATTCACTTCCTTAGAGATCCAAAGTACGGTGGGGGACTAGGACGCGAACTACTCATTTGATCCTCATTAAACCTACGTAAGAGAAGATTAATGATACTTTAAGCACGTCTTCCGTATTTTATTACTTGGAAAGTTTGGGTATGGTTGACTTTGGCGTGGGACTTGGAGTATTTAAAAGGAAAGGGCTGGATTCCTTGGAATAGGAGCCCCAACCCATGTTCGACAGGAGGGTTCCAGTGCCACAAGCCATTGAGGCCACATCAGAGGAAGCAATATATGTCCGAAGTGGGATGTCAGCCGATGCATCCAAAGTTCCCAAAGATTGCCTAGAGACCCACATATTAAGGTTGTAGATACTAGAAGCTAACTTAATCTGAAGTACTTGAAACATCCAAATTCATCAAACACCCCTTCAAACAGCTGACCATCCGCAGTTTCCCTAGATTGAGGGATGAAATTTGCCTTTAGTTTACGAAACTGGGTCAACATAAATCAAAACTAGTCATTTGAACAAGTAATAATTACCCGCCATCAGGATGAACGGCTAATGCTGCAGCAACTCCCAACATTAACAAGACTCCCAGAGCAATGACCCCCAAGACGATAAGAACCCCGTCATGAACAAAATTCCGTTCAGGGATCTCGTCTTTCATTGGCGAGCGCCAAACGCCGCCGGTGGATACAACTGATGACGGTACAGAATCCAGAGAAGGTGACACGAAAGCTGGATCAAGCACGCTACCACTAAAGAGCTTTTCTTCAGCTTCGCTGGATAACTACAAAGACGTGAGTACTTTATGCCATATCTCCAATCCAAAAAAATCCCCCCCCAAAATCTTACTAGCTTGAAAGAACACCAATCTACGATAAAGCCTTTTTGGCGGAAGTTTCGTTCCACTGAAGTTTTCTTAAAGTCTCTTGGACAGGGCTGGAAATTCCACAGTGGACTTACTTCTCGCTGCAGATCCACTAAAGTATCGCTGAACTCCATTTGCGATCCCAGAATAACTAGCGTCCTAACCAGGTTTTTTAAAAACACGCTTAAAAACTTAAAAAGGACACAGTCTTATACCCTTCTTTCTCGGAAGGTTTGCTAGGTTTTCTGGAGCCCATAGCAACAGAGGAGGCGAGATCCACCACTCGTAAGTCGTAAAAACTCTCAGGCCACAGTTCTTGGGTAAAAATCTCCAGCAGCTTTGTCTTTCGGTCTCCAGTAAAGAAATCCGCGACATTCAAGTTGTGGATCATGAGCCGAATTTTCCGCCTCGGTGGACTAGCTACAAGGAAGAGCAAGGAATAACAAATAAGCTCTGCCTGAGGACTTTTGACTTTACTTTTGTTGTACGTTTCCAGGTCCCACTTCAGTTGGCTAGTCTCATAGGTTACGCGATTCAGGGCCACGATCTCAAACTAAAAGCTGTAATTAGTAAAACAGCCCCTTTTTCATTAGTAGTATCGAGTAGACAAGACTAACCAAAACTTTTTCTGGCGAAGTTGGCGGAACACCATACAAGAAAGCTCCGTTGCTTTCAGGGATGTAGGCTAAACTTGCCCATGCTGGTAGATCAGGCAGTGCAGGAAGTGATACCATGTACGTAATTTGCCCATGGCCTGGATATTTACAACGAGAAAACGCTTTCTTGTTAAAAGGTCAGTTTATAGATAAAGACCGGACTAGCACTTGCATAAAAAAGAAAAAGTGATTGCAGAGGTACCGTGAATACCTAATTCGTTCATGTCCAACGGTTCTTTGCTGCTCCAGTTGAACGCGAAAGGAGCTATTTCAAACAATACGAACTCGGGATGAAGAGCAGTCACTTTATTATTTGCAATCTTGAAAAGGAGAATAACACCCCAAAGTAAAGCGAAATTATGCATTTTTCGCTAAAAAAATTGTTTTTAGTTTACAAGTAATAACAAGAACTCAAACAATAACAATGCCTCGAGGAGAATATACAAAGGAGGGGACACTGAAAGTTTCAAATTATAAAAAATGCGTTATATATTAGTTTCCCAATTCGCGTTTCTTTGATCTCGTTTTCGCGATTCGCTTTTTTGTCACCTGGTTTCGCGTTTCGTGGATTTCGTTTCAAGATTCGCATCTTAAGTATCTCTTTTCGCGACTCGCTGGTCCGGTTTCGCAATTCGCGAATCTCGTGAACCGACACGCTGCTCTGCTTCGCAGTTCCCTATTGGGGTTCGTGTCTAAAATCGCGTGTGAACTCCGATTGGCACGAAACAATTCCGAAAATATTTCTCCTCATTACCGTAGTTTGCAACACCCAAAGATGTCCCAAACGTGGCGGTAAATAATCAAACAAAAAATTGCGAAAAATCAAGTGTAATGTACAAATTTGGGTGCACCTGTCGCGCAAAATTGAAATCGCTCAAGCCCCTCCCCCCACAACTACGCTAGATGAAATAGTTTAGCGCCTTCCACTACAGCTGGTTGAGGAAAAACCTCCAGTCCAGTGGCGCCCGAAAAGAGCCCAGTTACCATATCACAGATACACAAGAAATAAAAAAAGGGAACAGTTTTTGCGCAACAGGCAAAATACTTATGCTTTAGCAACTTTCCATTTCCTCCGGTTTCACGATCCGATAAGTGATCAAGTATTCGGGATAAGCCTGGAGACAAAAAGAAAACGAAAGTATAAGGAATCTCTTGCATTACGGGTACAGAAATGCTCCTCGTTACCTGCTCTCCCCGATAAACGACGTATTCAGGGTAAGTGAGACCCCCTGTGGAAGGGCGGCCAACAACGGAATGATGTCCAGGAGGGGCGTGCGCCATTCGCATAGCACTAAATTGCATAAAGGACTTGCCCAACGTCACCCGACAAAGTAATAACTGCCGGGAGCAGACGTAGCAGGATCGATTCTTGTGTAGCGGGCAGCCGGATCCTCCGCCGATCCCGTAAACGTATTGATTACTCTTGCTACTGTTTTCCGCAAAATAAATCCCTAAATAATAAAAAATCATGTACAGCTGGTCTCTTTTTCTTTCAAGTGGTTGATTCTTTACCCGCGCCAAACATCCCACCAATATAAGCGTGTCTTTCATCAAAGCCTTTCTGTACAATGGCATTCATGAAGGGAGACCCGTGGAACAGAAGTCGCTCATTGGCGGAACCCGAGTTTTCCTCGGCCACTTCTCGACGACGATGGGTGTATTTTTCCCAGAGTCTTTTGTTTCGTATTTTCTGGATCTGGAGATGAGCAGGGCGAGTGAATAATCATAATAGCTACAGGAACAGAACGAAGGATAATGACAAATGAAGGGTAGTTACTGTAGAGATCCGGTATTTGACAAATATCCCCCCGGCTTGGCCGTTATCTCGGTGTTCCCTGATGGTGCTCTGCATCTCTTCCTCGACCGCCAGATACTCTTGTTCGTCGGGAGTCAGATCTGTCAAGACCGTGGACTGTATTTGGATCTGCAGGTGAGCTTGCTGTTGGGCTGTTAACTGGCCCGGAGTCCGAGACTGCAGTCGTTCGATTCCTTTGAGTATGCGATGCCGATGCCCATACGCGCTCACTCCAATCTGTTTCAACTCCTCGTGGCCCATTTCCAACAAGATATCCAACGCCACTTGTTCGCGGTCGAAGACGTCCCACAAATGTTCCAATCCCAGACTAGCAAAGCAAAGTGAATCAACTACATGTTCGTAAAAGTCTCTTTAGGACGCCAAATCCTACATCCAATATTCTACTGAAAATATACCTGAGGAGGAAGGATTTAAGTGAGGTCAATTCAGCTTCATCGCCTTCGCTGCCATGACTTGTAACGCTCTCTGTTTTGCCGTCCGAGCCCTGGCCTCCCCCAGTTGGGGGCCGAGCTTCCTTCGTGTGTGAAACCGGCGCGGCCAATAGGAGAACGTTACCCGAAGGCAGTAAAATGGACTCGGAAGAAGTCGTTCCCATTGCTTGAGCCAGTGGCCGAGCTTTGGGAAGCGCGTGCGCAGCGGGTACATGCTGTGCCATTGCATCTTGCAGCAGGCACTTGACGTCTTCCGCCGAAGCCAAATCAAACGGTGATTGGCCTTCTTGATTCCTGAGCAATGGATCGGCTCCGTGTGCGAGCTATTTAAAAAAAAAATACATACAAAAAGATCAAGACGCGATGAGCTCAGGTAAATTTTGCAGTTTTGAACGCTTTTACCAGCAATGCACACAGTTGAGTGCGTCCTTTTTGCGCAGCTTCGTGTAAAGGCGTGAAGCCCCAGCGGTCCGTCGCATTGACGGCTGTTTGGTAGCGAATGAGCAGGGCCGCCACGTCCAAGTGCCCATAGGAAGAGGCGTTATGCAACGGAATGAGCCCGCCCTTGTCTTGGGCATTGACGTCAGCGCCTTGTTCCAGTAAAAACTCGGCCACTTCCAGGTTGTTGTACCCAGCTGTTTCAAACGCCCCCCAATAAGACCATTAGAACGCAACTGGGGCTCATCTTAAAAGAAACATACCCGCCAAATGCAAAGGGGTCGAATTCCTCCCTTGCGAATCTCGACAATTAAGGTTGGTCATGGTTAACAGCTTCTGGACTCGGGCGAGATGTCCCTTCTTGGCAGCATCTAACAGCGCAGCGTCTCCTCGTAACAAATCGGCAATATCACTGTCGATATCCTTGATCAAATCCAAAGCGGTATGCCCGTCTCTGTTTCTCTTGGTCACATCGGCTCCATGCTATTTCCCAAAGTAAATAGTCAACAGAAGTTGGTTCAAAAGATTTTCATTCAAAGGATTAGAGTATTGCAGATCCGAAAAGGACCGTTACCTTGAGCAATAACTTGACAATGTCATACTTCCCTTTGGCAGCTGCTTCATGCAACGGCGTAAACTTCCATAGGTCCGATACGTTTACCGAAGCCCCCGCCTTTACTAGCAGCTCTGTCACTTCATAATGTCCATACGAGCAAGCATTATGCAGAGGTACCAATCCCCTAAAGCAAAGACAATCGTTTTAAGGCCCATTCTCTTCATTTTAGTTTCGAGTTTGCGTGTACCCTTTGTCTTTCGCGTGAACGTCCGCTCCGTGCTGCAGCAGATACTCGACCACCGTTACTCGATTGTATCCTGATGCAAAATGCAAGGGCGTGGAATGCCGCCCATCCAAATCCCGACAGTTGACCAGATTGGTAACCCCATTGGAACCAACTGTCGCGACCAGACATTGGACCGTTTCTAAATCGCCCGCTTTGGCCGCTTCCAAGAACTGATACTCGGCATCCATGGCCGGTGCTACTGGGCTGTACACACTGGTGGACGAGAAAACGCTGGCAGTAGAGGCGTCGCAGCAAACGGCTAACGGAACAGTCAACATTTCCCGGACTCCAGGATCGGCTGCCAAATCCGCCGGCTTAAAGCCCGTATAGGTCAAAAGCAGAGGATCTGCCCCATAAGTGAGCAGCAACCGACAGGCGTTGGCCCGATTCTCACGTGCGCTGATATGTAGAGCTGTCCAAAGGAAATGAAAACAATAAATTACACGCATTGGCTTGGATATTCCAAAGCTCGTCTTTGTACCAGTTTGCTGGAGTGCAGCATCCGGAGCATTGACGTTGGCGCCCAGCCGCAACAGGAGTTCCAAGACGTCCACATGGCCCTTTTCCGCTGCGACGTGCAAAGGCGTTTGACCCATGCTGTTGGCTTCGTCCGGAGAACAACCTTTCTTGAGCAGCAATTCGCAGATGAGCTTTCGTTTGGGGTTTCCAGACTGGGCGCAGGCAATCAAGGGGGTATCCGAGGATAGGGGGTGTCGGAAATGCAGCACGTCTGAACACAGATGCTTCTTGACTTTGGCCACATCGCCGTGCTTGATTGCTTCCAAAAAGCATTGCCCTTTAAACTCCCCTGCATCAAAACGTTTGAAATAGTCAGCCTCAAATCGTCTATTAGACAGTAACAGAGTTGGAAAGACCCACCTGAGAGCTTTTCATGGAATTCCCGACTGGGAGTGAGATCCAAAGCTGACTTTCCATGGCAGTTCAACAGCGTCGGATCCGCCCCATGAGCTAAAAGTAAAGAACACACTTCTCGTCTCCCTTTGGAGGCCGCTTCGTGCAAGGGGGTAAACTGCCACAAATCCATGGCGTTCACGTTGGCACCATGGGTTATAAGCAGTTGTGTAACTTCAAAGTGGCCATACGAGCAGGCATTATGCAACGGAACGAGTCCACTAAGGATTGACAAAGAAGAAAGTAACAGTTGAAACGCGACAAATAGCCGAAAGGGCTACCCTTTATCCTTGGCGTGCACATCCGCTCCGTGATGAAGGAGCGTCTGCACAATCCCGATGCGATTATAACCAGCCGCTAAGTGTAAAGGCGTGGATTTCCGGCCGTCTGAAGCGTGGCAGTTGACATTCAAAGGTGTCAAGAGCATGGCTAGTTTTTCTTCATGCCCAGAGCGAGCCGCTTCCAACAACTCATGCTTCTTGTAGTCCCCTGTTAAAACCGGGCGTGTCTGGGAGGTGGCCCCATCCAAAGGAGTTTTGCCCTCTGCATTTCGAACACTTGGATCTGCTCCCCGTTGAAGTAAAACTAGGAAACACAAAAGAATGGGTTAATAAACCGACACGACCAAATAACACGTTCCTTTACCTATGCTAACATCCACTTTCCCTTTAAAAGCTGCTTCATGCAAAGGAGTGTAGTTCCAATTGTCTCGGGCGTTGCAATCTGCGCCAGCTTTAAGCAGGAGCGTGACAACTTCTGCGTGCCCAAAAGAACAGGCATTATGCAAGGGAATTAAGCCCCCATCGTCTCTGGCATGGACATTGGCCCCCATAGTCAGGAGCAGTTCCACGACATCCCTTCTGCCAAAACCTGACACAAGAAAACCAACATCATTATTGCCTGCTTTTAATAATGGAGTTGATTTTAGCTTTATAAGACAGGTACAGTCGAAAAATAAAAGTCAAACCTGCAGCGAAATGCAAAGGCGAAGACTTTCTGCCTCCCGTGTCTCGTGCGTTGACGTTCTGTGGAGTAACTAATCGTTTTACTACATCGATGTCGCCATTCCTGCAGCCCTCGAAGAGTTCCCGTAGCGGATCAAGATTGGCCGCGTCGTCCACAACCGAGTCAACAAAGGACAGTTGTCGAGTGGTCATTGCAATAACGTCATATGCTCACAAAACAACGGGCAGCTCATTAATATTCACGCATCAGGAAATCCATTGGCAGAAGTTTTAGCACACAAGACACTGTAAACAATAGAATAAGGATTACGTAGTAGGGTTGTCACTCTGTACGAAACTCTGAAGCCAAGACGACACTATCGCCATCGATGTTCAAACCTAAAACTAAGGGTACGATGATAACTCGCACAGGACCACTGCAATTCTGAACATTTTTTCAGCGACCTTAGAAATTAGTGCCACCTAGTAAAAGGAAGCCTTGCTACATACTTCAAACTCTAGAAGTTAATGGACTGTAAAATGGAGTAACGAATTATCCCGTGAATGTCGCATGTGACAATCGTGGTTACTTCATGGTTCAGAATATTCCCTAGCTTCTCCCCGCGGAAATTTAAATGACGTCATGCGTTTTGTTGTTGTTGACGAAGCATTCGCCCACTTGATACGGTTGGTAGTTAAAATCAAAAATTCATTCATAAGAAAACTCCCCGATGTCGGTTACTAGTAATGTTATTACGGTACCTGAAGCACCCGTAGGCGTATGTTTTTCTCGGGAAGCGTTTCTGAAAGTGAGCTTCATTTTGATCTCGCGATTCAATGAATTCCTAATTTGTTCGAATACATTTAGGATGAATTTTCCGTCGACAGTTTCTTACAAGCACTGAGGCTCCAAGTACCACTGGAGACACTGCGAGATGATCTGGGGATATACTTGAAAGTGCTTCGGTCAGCCATGATTGAACTTATTAACAGAGACTATGCGGATTTCGTTAATTTATCCAGTAATTTGGTGGGCCTGGACAAAGTTCTATCCAGTCTCGAGCTGCCTTTAGGCACTATACGAGAAGAAATCCAGGTATTGAGTTTCTTATTAACACAGCTTCAATAAACCCATCGTTTATGTGTACCTAATCCAACCAATTTCTGTATCATAGGGCGTTCAAAGCATATTGGAGGAAAACCAAGCCCAACTTGATCGGGTCTTGGCTGAGAAAGAAAAGTTTCGAGAGAAACGTCGTTTGTTGGAGAGCCTGCTCAGGCTACCCACAAATATAAGCAAGCTTGAAAAGCTAGTGGCCTCCCTTGGCAAACCGCGCCCAGGGGAAAGTCAGGACAATCTCTTGGAGCGAGCTGCTAGTCAGTACAATCGTTTGCACCATGACAGCCTTCAATGTCACGGGACTGAGCTTATGCAGCAAAATGTCAAGGTATCATTTGTGGCAGTTGTGCATGAATCTCCAGTTTAAGATTTTCTTTCGTGCGTTTTAGCGGATGGAAGCAGCGTACGCCAGCTTGTTAAACCATTTAGAGCAATGTCTGCTGAATGCCGTCTCCGAACAGCGTCAAGAAGAGCTGCGATGCACTTTAAGAGTGTATGCTTTGCTGGACAAATGCAGTATTGCCGAACAGGTCCTTTGCCGACGTGTTGTTCGGCCTGCATTGGAAAGCAAAGTGTCGGAACAAGCGTTAAAGTCTGATCCCCAAGATTTGAGGTTTGGACTCGTCTGATTTATACGTTCGCTTCACTCAATCTACCTTTTTAAACAACATATAATGTAGAGGAGTTTTGGCTAACGTTAAGGAATGGATGCAGCAGCATTTATCCATCCTTATGAAGTTAACTCTGGGCACGGATGCTGTCGGGGGTTACAACATTCTCTTGCACTGCGTTTGGCCCGAATTCTCTGCCAGATTGCAAACGTTGCCTGTTTTTGTGCAAGGAAACGCATCCTTGCTGCACGAGGTTTGGTTACTAATGTCCATTTTGAGCTAAATACGTCATGGCGTTGTTTAGCGATACGTCTGCACCTTGAATTTCATCGATTTTATCGAGTCTAAATGTGGCGACGTCCAGACGGTGCAGCAATTACGAGTTGATCCGGACTACGAAGCCCTGATGAACCGCTGGAACTTACCGGTGTATTTCCAAATCAGGTAACTTGGTTAATATTTTTAAGGGGTCTGTAGCGTGAACTAATTTAAATGCATTCCGATCCCAAGACTTCAGGAAATTGGTCTTTCTGTGGAAACCGCCATTCTTACGCCCTTTGCATTGAGTGATCATGATATGGAACCAGAACCACAATTTATGCTGGCAGTAACGCAAGCCGTATGGGCAGCTATTCACCGAGCTTGGGCGCCGGATGTTTTTATTGACGCTTTGGCTCATAGGTTAGTATGGTTGGACTTCTTGGCGCGCTTTACCCCAGTGATTGTTTTTTTTTTCCCTTCAAACAGGTTCTGGAAGTTGACGTTGCAATTAGTCGCCAGATACCAGTCATTTATCTTGGGTGTAGTGCAGCAGGTTATACAGAAAAGAGGTTTCAAGGCAATAACGATAAATAAATTCCTTTAGGGTATTGTTGCCAGCGAATCTGCTCTGCCGACCGCTCTGAGCAGTAGCAGCAGCAGTTCGCGGTTATCAGAAATGGATGGCGCTGCCCACGCTCGGATCAATCATTCCGTCTCTATGCCGCGTTTGAACCCCGCTGCCGAGAGCTCCGTTCAAGTGGATGATTGGGTGCTCATTCATGCAGATGCGATCACCTTACGAGCACATTTGCCTTCAGTTCTGGCCCACGTACTGGAGCAGCTTGGCTGCCTTGGGAAAGCATTGAAAGTGGATGTCCTCGAAAGTATGGGGATCGGTTAGAGGAAACTTTGACTATTCGAGGATGTTTTAGGTGCTTTTACTCATTCAATCGCTTTGTTAACGGAGGGATTGACAGCCATCTCGGAAGGCATTGTTAAAGCGTTAGAAAAGGAATGCGTTTTCCATTTGCGCTTCGTCACGGACATCCCGCGACTGTTTCGCAGAACTAATCGCGAACTGCCCCGTCAAGCGGGGTCTTACGTGGCAGCCCTTTTGCAGCCGGTGGCTCTGTTCAAGCAGCGCACTGGCTCAGTCGTGGAAGCCCAGGTCCTGGATGCGTGGATTCAGCGAATAACCTCGCATGTCGCTAAATCGTAAGGCATTGAACAGCAACTCTTTTTCGGTTCATTGGTGCACCTTTTCCGATAGATTCTCCGTGTCCGTAACGGAAGTCTTAACCTCCGTATCGAAAACGGAAGAAAGTTTGAGGCGCTTGAGAAAGGCTCGGACGCCGGTCCTGGAAAACAGCGAGAAAAGCAAGTTTCTGTCTGACGACGATAAAATTCGCTGGCAGTTAATCGTCGATGTGGAAACTTTCGTGCAACAAGTAAAACCAATTAGAATGTGAAGGGTTTATCTGGTGCTAAATCCTGGTCTAAAGGTGGCGGAATTGGGATTGCCGGAAACCGAAGTTTGCCAGGACTTGCTGGAAGTGGTGCATGCCACGAAAGCTCTTTTGCAAAAGAGTTAAAGAAAAAGGTTTTCCAGTATGTGTATATGTGGTTACAATGCCAATAAGGGCAAGATTCATGATCGAGGATCATTTCGGTCAAATGTCCTGGGTTTTTGCTGACATGGATAAAGAACACTGGTGGGGCGATTATAAACATTCCACCCCTGTTTTCTGCACTGCGGGTAAACTGGTATCGTATATGTTATAAAACTAACGCATCCAAAAATTGTCATGATAATAAAGAAGCACTATCTGAACAAGAACCGGTAACAAGCATAACCTTTTTTTGCATCCCTACCCTCGAAGGACCATGTTTTGAAGACTTTCCTTTTGCGTAAAACAGTGTAGAACATTTCGAAAAAGGGACAAGAGCTGCAGTTCTACGGCGGCAGACGCGGATACGAAGGCTTTAACCCCTATAGTAATATGCAGGAAGGCAAGAAAGTTGACTAACGTGTAGCCAAATGCGTTTAGGCGTAGAGCGTTTTCTCCAGCCAGTCGTCCAGCGAGAAAGTAGCTCGGCGCGTGTTGGTAGGGTCGCGTTCCCGGAAGTGGCCTAAGCAGAAATATCATAAAAATGCTCTTGGTTGGACGCCGGGAAAAGAGACAAGATTTACCAATCATGGATTTCAGCTTGATGGCGCACATGATGAAATCGTCAAAGGAAATGGTGCCTTCGCGGTTTCCGTAGCGCAGCACCAAGGCGTTGAGAATGTGGTAGTTCAAGCGGTAACCAGCAGCATGCAACGTGGCTCGTAGCTCGAAGGTACTCAACGAGCCAGAATTGTCTCTGTCGTACATTTTGAACGTGTTCTACATTTCAGAGTTACACATGATAAGTATCCACGCGGCAATACGAGACTTGTTGTACTTTCCACGTAGAAATATCTTTCCAGAGCAATTTAAACTCGTCGGCTCCCAGTTTGCCCGAATGATCCGCGTCCAGCATGGCCACCATACTGCGGCAGACATCCTTGGAGAATCCCTCAAATTCGAATTCTAGAAGCAAATTTATTTGAGTTCCTTCCCTTCCTACGTTTCTTTTCCAGAGAAGCCGTGCTATATACTTGAAGCACCGCATGCAGCAATACACACCGCACCCAATGTTCCGCTCCCACCAATGAAATAGAAAAAAATAAAAATATCCCCACCGCTGTGGAAGCCAACTCCGAAGCTTTTGTTCTACACATAAAAAAATCTAACAAAAAAGCCTGACGCGCGTGTCTTGAAATACATTGAAGCGTGCCAATTAGGTTGAGTGCCCATAAAAGCACGGAATTAAAGAGCTGCTTCTCTTCACCGTTGGTAACATGACAAAGCGCGAACTCTACTTCAAACTCTTTTTTCTTTTCTTTTTTCGGACTTTTGACATCTAGCGTCTAATTCTATAGGGTATGTACTTTAGCTGCAGTGCTGCAAAGTGGAGTGTGATTTAGCTCACGGTATCTTACCCAGTTCTTTAATTTTTTAAATATATATGCGGCCATCAGGATAATGAAGGCGTCCCAGAGGTCATAGGGATAAGCTCATTAGTCAAAACGGAGTAGACAACATATATAAGCACGACTAACACACGACATTTAAACAACGGAAACCCAAGGCAAGTGGTCGGGCCAAATGAACTCCGCCATGAAAGAACCCGCGATGTACGGACAAAAAAGCTACGAAAAATGCAACCTAACACGGGCAACGAAGAAAAGCTTCACCCTTTACTTGACTGTCCCCTTAATTTAAACAATAAATGCGAATACAAATAAAATAAAAATAACCCAAATAGCGCGCTTCTTCCCCAACGCGTTGATCTCTTATTACAAACAACAACGGCTAGAAAAATAATAATAAGAAAAAAAAATCGCGGACCATGCCAGGATGAACACTCTACTTCTACTCCCAAGAAATTCGCGCTCCCCGAAAAAGTTCTAGTGAAGTTTTTTAAGACTAATGTTAAAAAAAAATACCCAAACTACACAACTGTTGAAGCCTATATACATAGGACACCCGAATAGTTTCCATCAAAGACTACTAAACCTCCCCCAAAGCAAAAACGTACCTCGCTGAAGGGCTGCATTGAGTACATTCTGCAATTCCGTCCAATCAATCTCCATGTCTTCCCCAGCTGCTTTACGGAACAAGTATCGCACATCTCCCTCATCTTCTACTTGGTCGTCATCTACCAAGTCTGCACCCTTCACCTACGAAACGCCAAATTCCAAAGATGAGAAACCCAAATTCTTAAAACAAAAAAACAAAAATGTTGGACAGAAGAAAGAGTTAGGCCTGGAAGCGGGTTAAGAACAACGCAAGCCGCACTACACAAGTTAGACTACAAAACTGCGACATGTTAGCTTTCGGGATTGGGTTAGTTTGGCACAAACAGAAGCACTTTTCAGGGGACGTCAATTGATTAATGGAATGTTTTCCCGTATTTTCTTCCAAAAAACGCCCCACAATTTTGGCTAGTTTTCAAACCGAGCTGTAAAAGCCTTTACAAGATATCAAAAAAAGCGTGAAAACCAAATTAGAAAAGAAAGAAAGTTCCTGCCTACCAAATGAAATTATGTACAACCGAGAGAATCTTTTAAGTGTAAATGCCAAAGTCCGTCTTTTTTAAGTGCGTCTGTCAAGGTGGGCGGGGCCTCAGTTGGGGTACGGATATGGGGGGTAGCTACTCGGGGGGTACACTACCGGATACGGATATGGATACGGACTTACACTTGGGCCAACTAGACCTGGATAGCTGGGTCCTGGATTACTGGGGTAAGAAGGGTAAGCAGGGTAACCTGGATTCGGATGAGCCGGGGGGTACGGCATGGGAGAGTACGGCGCCGGAGGGTAGCCAGGGTACGTGGGGTTTGGCGAGGGGTAGGAAGGGTACGAAGGATAGGACGGGTATGAGGGTGCCACAGGGGCTGGATCAGGTACACGAGGGTAAGGACTCGGGTAAGGACTCGGGTATGGTGCAGCTGGTGCGTGCGATTTCGAATTCTTGACGTTTGTTTACAGAAGGTGCCGGGGAAAAGGATGGGGGTGAAAAAAGAGAAAGAAAAATGATTAGCGTCATTAGACCATCACTCACACCTGCCAGAACATGACAACTTTCTCTAAAACAAGGACTGGTATCAAACTACCATGTCAAAAAGGGAACAAAAGGTGATTAAATGAGCAAGGAAAAAGGAAAACTCCTATCCGGCTCGTACAGGTCGTCGTCATCGTCGTCGTGGATTATCAAAGAGGTGTCTATGGGGAAACTAAAAGAACAGCCATGCACGGACGTTGGTCATAAGCAACTTTTCATGCCTCTTTTTGGCTTTTGGCCTTAGCTCAGTAGTGTTATTATTTAAAGGAAGCCAGTTCCAATACCTCGTCGTCCGCATCGGCTACGCCCACTTCTTCATCGTTTTCCTCCATATGGTTGCTCTTTTCCGAGAAGATGCGCAAGAGAAACTCGCCTTCTTCGCCCGGCCCGAAAGTGGAAGGGACGATGCAGTAGACCCCTGGTGGCAGTTTAAAGCGGCAGCTCACTTCGCGCAAATTAATAAAGGACGGCGAGCGAGCCACGGAAGCATTGTACTTGAAGAACTTGACGTCCAGCGGTTTGGGTGCACTCTCTGGACTCTTTTAAACCAAGGGACACAAAATGAAGTCAACAGCATCACGATGAATTCTCATCACAAGGCGGAAATGATTAGGAAGACAAAATTACTTTGAGGTGATACACGGTGAAACCAATGGTGAGGCAATCCAAGCCGTGTTTCCGCTGCGAGCGGCGATTTTTCTGCATGAGTCCCACGATAACAGTGCACTTATCATCGTCGTCATCATCATCGGGATCCTCGAGTGTGATCCGGTATTGCGGGTTGATGTGAAAGGTTTCTATAGAAATAGATTAGGGAATTGATAATAGATTAGGCAATTGATTTATAAGGCGATTAGGCAATTGACAGGATGCACGGAAGGGAAGTGAATGTTCTACCTAAATGGTTTCGACAACCACCGGCCGTAGCACCTTTGACCCAAGCCCCTTCGAAAACGCTCGACTCCCAGCATTTCTTGGACTGCGCCGCCAGCTCATCTTCTTCCAAGGAATCCGGGCTCAAATTGACGATTTCCAGCCGCGAGAAATGAGCCAAGAAATCCTTGAACGACATCCAGAACTCGCCGTCTTTGTCAAACGTGAGGCCCACTTCTTCCTTATCGTCGTCGGGAATGAACTGCCATTCCGGCGACTGGTCGCTCCACGCTCCGCGCCACTCGGCTTCATTGCCCCATGGATTGCGGATCCGAATCATAGGAATTTGCCCTGGAATTTACGAACACGCATCACGACCATGGCCAGAGTTGAGCAATAAAGCCAGGAATTCGTTTCGTTATCTCCTTTAAATTACCTGTAACTCTGGGCGTACGAATATCCATCAGTTTCACGGACGTGATGCTGTAGGCGTGGCCCTTGACAAGTCCCAGGGGTGTTTCCGCTTCCAGAACGTCCGGATCGGGCTGAATAAAGGTTACAGATTAAAGAACTTTTCCCCCTTCAAACCTACTTGGTTCATTCAGGAATTTGATGTGGTTATACCTCAATGGCGCAGCTCATCAGGGAAAGACGCTCGTGGGCTTTGAGCAAAACCTTAAACAGATTAGGCGGCGCGCTGTTCAGCTCATACATCTCCGCCACGCCCCCCGTAAAGTCCTCCATCGCTTCACAGGTGGTGCCGCCCTTGAGTGCCTCGTAACTGCCGTACAACTTGGCGTACGCTTTTTCCAGCAAGGCGCTCCAAAATTCGTTCTGATCGCGCGAGTGCATGTACACCAGTTTTCCATTGCACGTGGGCAAACGATCGTCTACCACCACGTCCACCCACTTGCCATACTGCCAGAACCTTGAAGGTCCCCAAAAAAATGAACAGTCCATTAATTCCTGGGGGCGGGCGTGCCAATAATGGATAACGGCAAACAAGTCTATATATCTCTACTTTTTTTTCTTATTACCGGAAATGGAAGATGCCAGCATAGTCATTACTGCAACTCTGATCGTCCGGGACCACATGGCGGAAGACCGTTGGATTCATCGTCAAATTGGCCACCGCAGCCAAGAGCCAGCAATCGCCGAGTTCGCCTTGCTGGACATCGAAACGCGAAGCTCCGTCGACGAAAAACTCGGCGCTATCCGACAATTCCTGCAGTATGGAGTTTAGCTTAATAATGTTGGTCGCAAAACCTTTTCCAAAAGGAAACGGGAAGAAATCTTACGCTGGGGCGCTTCCATTCAAAAGATCGGGCAGTTCTCTTGCTGTAGTAAATGGAACAATCGTCAGCAGGGAAGGCAGAGTCCTCAAACAGTTTTCCTTCATCCAAACACTGCTGACGGAGGGCATAAAAGTCTTGTGCGTTCTGTCCAGGTCGTGGGCGTGTCCCTGAACCCTTTTCTCCCAGCTGCACAGCAGCAGCAGAGACGCGGAAAAGAAAAGGAAAAAAATTAAACACGAGATTAATTGGCCATCATCTTTCTTCTCCCATCTGTTTTTAAGAGACAAAAGAAGAAACAAAGAACGCACGTGGCACCTGGGATTCCTTAAGAAACTTTTCGTGGCAGTGTAATTAAAAGGCATACTTTTAAAGCCAACTTCGAGCGAGTAAAAAACGGCTAATAAAAAAAAGAAAAAGGATCTTGACTGTACGCAAGTCGCTAGTAGACTAAAAACTAGGGGTGCTCTAAGCGTACGCTTTAGTAGGAAAACCACGAGAGAAGCGGACGGGAAAAAACCGATAAGTTCTGATTTGAGACCTAAATATCCGAGAAGTGACATAGGCGAAGGATGCAAGTCACGTGGTGACACCGACGCAGCTAAAGATAAGGTTTATTCTTTAGTTCGTTCGTTTAGTATTCTCGGAGGTAACTTACGCGATAGACGGTGGATTTAAGGTACGAATAGGGCATGGTTAGTAGCAATAACAACCCCCCACCCACGGTAAGACGGAAGGATTACACACTTTTCCCTTGGCTTGGTTGATGAACCAGGTCACGTGGGGTTCTAGAGTGCCTTAATAACTACTGAAACTTTTTTTTCGCCGTAATCGTGACCAGCACGCCCAGGTAAATCACGTTCTTCACGTGACCTGCTCTAGTCACAGTTAAAAAAAGGACTCCAGCTCAACCGGGGGGGCGAATCTATCGATCGTGGTCGCAGCAGCCCTGCTAGCTACTCGACGCATGCTGCAGTGCGGTCTTGCACCCTACCCCGTCCGGCCTAACATGAGGTAAAAGAAGAGGGCCTCGAGGTGTCTCAGTCCCTTTTCCCAGACGCTTTCTTCAGCACTTCCGTTCTACGCGCTATTAGCCATGCGAGTTTTTCCGACGTCGCACGAGCTTCTCTCCTTGCTCCAGCGACTTTCGCTATTGGGTAAAAATTACGGAATTAGCGAGTGAAAGTGCGCGGAAGGTAAATGGGACCTCGAGGCGGTTTCCTCCGTGTTACTGTTTTCTCGTACAGTGTCCTGCCAGTCCGCCCTGGGGCTTCGGATGAATCAGAACACGAAGGGCAGAGGCGGTTTCCTTTACAACCACACACATATGTCCTATGCGTTGGCCTTGGCATTATGCGAAAACAAGCTGACATCTGCGTGGGCTTGCTTTCAAAACGCATGCGATAATGAAATCCTTCTAATGCTAGGTTTCTTCCAGTTGGGGAACCCTTTTTTTTCCCTAGATGAACCAGCCACCGCTTCTGGAACCGGGCCAAATGTCAGAAAAACTCCATTTCGCTTGTAGCAAATTACAAGAGGTCGAATATGGGAGGTCTGTTTCTGTCTCCACTTTTCTCTCTTTTTTTAAAAATAACTTTCGGCCGCTTGTATGGTGCCCGCTGTGCTCAAGCCTGGTAGGCCAACCAATTTCAACAAACAAGGACAGCCCTGTTAAAATTTCCGGTTTGGCCAGCAGTTCTATTTTCTTTTTTAACGCATTTATAGAACCCAACACTCTCTATACCTGCATATAAGGACAAGGCGGATGGACATGGCCCAAATGGCAAGTCTGACTGTGCGTTCGCATAACCGGTACATCCCGCTTGGCCGTGCTCACACTTTTCTGGATATGATCTAAAACCATTTGACCACCAATGGAAATGAGATTCGACAACATCCCTCCCCCGCTGAATCCGAGATCGGGAGCTGGAGCTGCAGCCGGGCCATTGTTGTTGTAAGTTGCAGCTCTGCCCGAACCCGAGCGCCCACCGAGGTCTAAATCAGGTAAATTAATGTCTATGCCGAGATTCTTCATCCCCTTCTTGGCTTTGCGCAGGAAATCCATGGCTTCAATTAACTTGCACTTTTTACTTAATTACTGGCAATAAACGAGTTTAGATAGAGAAGACAAAAGCACGGGAGGCCAACCGAACCCAAACAGAAAACATCCACACTGGCCTTGATGTAATTTTACTTCCTTCTATTCGGGTGGAGGCTGGGCGCTAACAACCAGCACAGAGCAACCACACCCCTACTCGTAACGAAGACAACTGATGGCGAGTCTGCGCCGTAACCAGGTTTACGGTGCTATAGCCTCAAAGCCGACGTGCGTGGCAACAGCGCTTTAGCACGAACATTCATTCCAATGCTTTCGGGGCGATAGCAAAAAAAAAAAAAAAAATAGAGAATAAAATACGAATAAACAATCCGATGTTTTCAAACTCATTCTAAAGAAGCTTAGTTAAACTAGAGACAAGCTTAATGAAAAGTAATGAGAGTATCAATGAAAGTATCAACACATTTTTTACTGAGAGGAAAAGCTTGTACAATCTGTTCCGAAACTCACGCACATGTAAGAAAATAACATTCTAAGGAAAGCTAGAACTTATCAATGAGTTGCTGCAAGCGCTGCACCTCCTGCTCTTTCTCCTTAGTACTCTCTTCCCCGCCCAAACTAGCCATATATTCCCTCATAATGTCGCGAATACTCTTGGGTGACGCTCGTCGCATACTGAGCGCATGGAAGACACGCTGTTTGACGGTTTCAGGCCCACTGTCGCAAATATCCAGGATCACGTAGTCTATTCGCTGCAGTGTGAAAAGTCCGCCGTCCAATCGTCGCATGTAGTTCTCGTCTTCATCGTCGTCGTCTTCTTCTTGGCCGTCACTCTCGGCTTTGATCTTGGCGTCCACCACCTCCACCTTCGCCCAGTATTTAAAATGCAGCTCGATGCAGCGATCCACCTTCTCGAGATCATTTTCCAAATACTTTTGCAAAACGCGCTGGCGCTGGCTCCCCGTGCAAAGACGGAGCAAAGAAGCGGCGACGGCAATGCAGTGCTCTTCAAACTCCTCGGCGGACATGCCTTTGCGCTGCTGTTTCTTGGGCGTCTTCATGAAGATGGGAAAGAGTGTGCGAAGCCCCAAAATGTCTACAAACTTGTGGCTGGCTTGCGCGGAGACGCTCGCAGCTCCCACTCCACTGAGCACATGGTCGATTACTTTCAGCGCGCCGCTGCGAGACGTCTTTTTCTCTCTCAGCATCAGGTTCATGAGCTGTAAGCCCTCGCCTTGCAGGAATCGCAGCTTGTTCTCTTCTTCCTGAAGGCAAGAGCACAAACAGTCAAACAGGTTCTCCATAAACTCGGCTTCTTCGCTGGTATTGGGGTCGTGGCGTTTGTAGACGGCCAACTGCTGCAGCATCACGTCAATAATCCCCTGTTTGCCCAAGAGCTGGCGGTGCGCGGGCTCGGACTGGAGGAAGATGGACAGCATTTCCGACACGTACAACTTATTGGCGTCAAAGACCATGCGAGCTTTCAGACGTTTCTGCAGCCAGCTCAGCAAACTGGGATCCCCCGCCTGCTTGGAGACTTCGGCGCCCATTTCGGTCATGTTTTCGACGATGCCCAAAGCGTTATGGACACCATCGGCTTCTTCTCGGTTGTTTTCATCGAGCCGCTCCAGGCAGTGGACCAAAAGCGGGATTAAATCGTCGCTCAGCAAGGCGTCGATGAGTGTCACGGAGGTTTCTTCGTTTTCTTCCCATGTATCTACGTCAGTCAATTCCTGCAGCAAGTCGATGACACCCACAGCAATATCCGTATTATCGTGGGATAAGAGCGACAACAGAGATTTGTGCAAGCCCATTGAGACCGCTAAAGGGTAGAGATCTGGCGTCGTAGCTAAAGCATGTAACTCCTGGATGCTTTCGTGGAGCTCCAGTTCAGACTCCATAAACTTCTCAGGTGCGTCCGGGAATTTGACGCGGAGCTCTTGATTACGGAGCAAACGTTTATCGTAAGCGTGAATCATCTTTTTGATAGCGGATTCGTCCAACTCGTCCGCTTCAGGAGTTTCTTCGATGGCATCTAATAGTTTTAATTGTTCTTCTTCGGATAGCGGTGGCTCGTCCGTATTAGAAAGCGATTGGGGAATTCTGCCATCCACAGCTTCAGTGGCGGCTACACGGCGTTTCTTGGATTCGGGTGGCCCGCTTTGGGGTTGTGAACTGCGTTTGGGTGCGGGCGTAGGGGTAAAGGCGAGGATCTCTTTCAGATCCATTTTATTCAGCTAGTGGAACTACAATTTATGATAAAAATAAAACGTGAACACTTGACGCAAACGTTTGAACGATTTATGCGATGCTCACTAATGTCAACAACCACTGAAAAACTGCAAGTAATATTTACTTGTAAATCAGCTACTGTGTACTGAATGTATAACGAGAGGAGTATCCTCCACCGCGGTGAATCTCAACACTCAAGTGTGAATTGGTTATTGAACGTGTTATAGAATCAATATCAATGTTCTTGTAAAATAATTATACTTTGTTGACGGATGATTAGGTGTTCTTCTACTTCTTCATTTATTATACGAGCCAAGCTCAGCAACCCACCCTCCCACTGGCAAGGCTAAAGTCTGGACGATATATTAAGCTGTTGTCACAGCTAACAACCCACCCTCCCACTGGCAAGGCTAAAGTCTGGACGATATATTAAGCTGTTGTCACAGCTAAAAAAAGCATTACTCGATACGACCGAAAATCTTAACACAGAAAGTTATCAGGCATGTTTAAAAATAGATTCAAACAAAGACTGTCCCGATTCATCACGGTTGATGCTAAACTAAAGTAACTACCTCCTTGTTTGTAATTATTCGAATCTTTAAGATTAGTGGAATTTCCTTACGCTAATTTTCCGGACATTCACTGTGAAACGACATCCACATGTTTTCAACAAACAACAACTCTTCTAATTTATAATGCACGCACTAGGTGGAAGCTAACTAAACCTAACAGCGAACCGTAATTTGCAAACATGAACCGACTTATTTGTTTAGACTGACCCTGAAGTGAAAGTGCAGTCACCTATAGGCCGTTCCTGTAATGCTTTCGGTCATCCAACTCTCGCAACAAGGAACGCGTAGTGTTGTGTCTCACATTTAATGATATTCTGCCACTTTGCAATCTAATTAAATTAATGAAGACTACGTCGACCTAGTCCTAGCTTCCATGGACGTTTCCCTGGCAAAATTTACTACCTAAAGCGGGCCACAATTAAAGTCGCATAGTAACCGGTAAGTCACGGATATGTGATTCAAACATTTAATATTTACTCGTGTTTGGGAAAGCTTCCGTAGCTCAAGATCGTGAGATAACTAACTTTAACTAGAACGTAGTAAGTCTGTCACGTGTCGGTGACCATTTGCATCAGATTTGCTTGTAAGGTTCTTTATTTTCAATCTGTTCTTAGCAAACATGCCATTAGAAATGAATAACTTTGTCAAATTGGATCATTTTCAGGCTGCCCAGGAAGAAGGCTGCCAGTTTAACTAGAGCTTTGACTCAAAATGTCCGTTCATTACAAATTCAAGTCGTCCCTTGAATACGATACTGTTACCTTTGATGGGCTGCACATATCGGTGGGGGACTTGAAAAAGTCGATTGTACAACAGAAGAAGTTGGGGAAAGCGACTGATTTTGACCTTCTCATTACCAACGCACAGACTCAAGATGGTAAAAACCGTGTCTTTTGTCTGGCTTTTATTTGACTTGCTAAATGTCGTCTTGTTGATGTAGTTTACGAAGATGATAACGTTCTAATCCCTAAGAACACGTCCGTAACGGTGGCCCGCGTTCCAATTCCTGGAGCAACCAACAAGAAAGTATGGTAAGTTGGTCAAATCCCAAACCATGGATAATTTATTTTTTAACTCGGCATACAATGGATAACTTTCAAGTCCTTATATTTTTTTTTATTATAAACAGGGATCGCCCGGAACCTTCCTTGATGCAGTCTACAGTTAAGGCCGTATGTAGTTTGAAGTGGTTATTTCCATATTATACTTGAGTTGATTAGCAGTGCATTATGTCAAGTGCAAGGTGGTATGGGGGGGCGGGGCTTTTGATATCCTCTATTTCCACATCTAGGGTTAAAAGAAACAACCCCTCTGTCAACCTGACGATTTTGAGGCCACTTGAGCCCAGATGAGACCAAAAGTGTCAGTGTTTCTATCATTCCCTTTTCTCGTCCTCCAAGAGAAGAGCGATTTTCACTGGTCCCATTTTATCGAGGGATGATACCTTTACCCTTATTCAGACACCCTTTACCCAGTTATGTCTCATGCGGAGTCAATTATAGCCGCCTTTTCCGCCCTCTTTATTTCCCGTCTGTCCAGAGATTTTTTTTTTTACATTTTTTGAAGCGTTTGGGTGAAACCTTGTTTGTGTGCCTCGATTGGAGAGCTCGTTCTTTGGCCAAGTTTTCATGATTTATAAAAAAAATTCGCAGCACGATCGCCACTCAAATATAGTGCCGCTCTCTGATGATAGGATCGAAAGATTTTTTTGGGTCCAAACCAAACTCGAATGTAAAAAAACAGACTCGGCTGACACGAAAAAGTGCCAGGAATGGAACTGGAAAGCGGCTTTTGTCTGGCGTGTGTAAACTTAACTCTTTGCCCTTTTGTTTCAACAGCAGCCGTTTTTGGGTCACAGCGATGGGCCACAGACTTCGGATGCCCTCGGTTCGTCGGCCGATAAGTTAGCCCAGGTACACATACCATTTTAGAACCTGCTCTAGAGAGCAAAAAATGTGATTCATTTGTCAATGGTTTCATGGGACGCGCACAGGCGGTGGATCTGAGCAGCATTGAAGCTTCAGAGGAGGAAAAAATCAAAGCGATGATGGCCCAGTCCACGCAAGAGTACGATCCTTCCAAATACGTTAAAATTCGCGGTTCCAACCAAGTAGGGGCGGTACCGGCCAACTATTGCTGCTTCAAGTGTGGCCAACCCGGGCATTGGATCAAAAACTGCCCTTTTACGCAAGCCAATATCGAAGTACGCAAAAGTACTGGTATTCCGCGCTCCTTTATGGTGCCCGTGGAGGGCCCGACTGTGCCCGGAGCCATGATGACCCCCTCAGGCGTTTTTGCAGTCAATATTATGGATCAGTATGTTTACGTAATAGTATTGGGGAATTACGGAATGGTTTTTCTGTTCTTTTTATCAAACAAGCGAGGCGTACAAGGACCACCAGGCCGATAAACAGCGGTTTACGGAAGACAGCGAGGAGCCGGAAGGGACATCAGCAGCTCAACCGGAAATTCCTGCGGATCTCAAGTGCGGCATCTGCAAAGACCTACTTTCGGAAGCGGTTTTGGTGCCGTGCTGTGGCGAATCCTTCTGCGATGAATGTAAGGACTTGAAAAACAGAATTTGCGGGGGATTGACGTTTGTTCGTTGTTTTTTTTGTTTTGTTAAGGTGTAAGGACGACCTTGTTAGAGTCGGAAGAACACACCTGCCCTTCTTGTCATGAGAAAAATGTCTCGCCGGATACCTTGATCCCGAACCGGTTCTTGCGTACGGCTGTCGCCAACTTCCAGAAGGAAACGGGCTATTCCAAGCTCAAACTGAACGGGTCGGCTGCGCCCGAGGAAGCCAAAGCAGAGACGAATAGGGAAGCAGCAGAGGCTGGGCCAGCAGCTGCCGTTCTCAATATCCTACACGAAGACTCGAATTTGGAGCCCGTGTCGGACGACGACATGAAAGACTTGGGCGACGGCTTTGATGTGAAAGACACCGAGCCTGAAGAAGAGGAGCGCAAGGACTCGCCTAGTGTCGAACGCAAAGAGAAAGTCATGCCAGAGTCCGAAGCCAGTCCCGCAGCACTCTCTCCTCGACCGGGCTCCGAAACTAGAGTTCCTACACCCACCGTGGACGAAAAACCAGCGGCGGGTGCTTCCCCGCGCAGCCGAGAAAAGAAATTTCCGCCGCAGCGAGGGCCACCCCTCCCAAATCAATCCGTGCAGCCCTTAATGCCCCAGGGAGCCATTTCTATTCAGCAGTTGCTAGCTGGTTCCCCTTTGCTGCTGGGCTCCCAGTTGGCTATGCTGCAGCAGGGTATCCTGGCCATGCAAAGACTTCCCATGGTCAATCAGAACATGCCAGGAGGACACGGACCTGGTCCGGGAGGTCTTCACCATCATCAGCCACCGCAGTTAAACCATTATAATCCGCTTCATCACGGTCCTCCGCGAATGCCTTATATGCCACCTAGCGGCCCTCCGCCGCAGCCACCGTCGCGTAATATCCATCAAGGATCCAACCAGTTTCCGCCCCAAATGCCCTACGGCTCCTCCCACGGCCATTCGCATTATTCGGGGTAAATAAAGCTGGGTTATAGTATAGTGTACTGAAATTCCTGTTCATTTTCTGTTCCAGGTCGTCGGGATACGGTCCCGGTCCGGGTTATGGTAACCAGTACGATAGAAATGGTAAATTTAAATCAATTCTAGGCGTTATCCGGGGAATGATTTCAAAATGTGTGTGATTTCGGAATTAGGGGGTGGTGGTGGATTTCGCAGTGAAGCTTCGTCTGCCGCAGCTGCTATTGCACAACACCCTCTTTTGCAGCATGGGTGAGTGAAAAACACACGAAAAGAGGGACTTGTAAAGCGATGTTTCCCATTTTCTACCATAGAGTGGTGGAAGATCCGCTAGCGGCCTTTGAGCGTATGTTGAAAGAAAAGGAAGAGCGCGATCGAGTGCGGAAAATGAAGAGGCGATCCTATTCAGGCTCGGTATCCAAATCGCGTTCGCGTTCACCTGCTCCTAAAATGAAACGCAGTTCCATCTCCCGTTCGCGAGACCGCTCGCTTACGCCTTCAAATCGACGGCAGAACAGCCGGTCGCGATCGCCCGCCAAGCGCGCCAGGAGTCCTTTGCGCAAACGCAGAAGCCGGTCCAGAATGGGTTCACGTTCAAGGTCGCGTTCCAGGTCACCTAGGCGGCGAACTAGATCACCGAGACGGTCCCGGTCCTTGGTTCGCAGTCGTTCTCGTTCTCCCAGGCCTTTCCGGTACTTTCACGGCTTATAGAAACACTAGCTTTTAGTTGCTCGATTCATGGAATTCCATGGAATTACTGCTCTGCTCAGAAAAAAAGGAAAGAAATGAGCGTTTCCAATTGAAAATACTTATAAATCCAAACGTTTTTGGCCATTTTTTAAAAGGTACGAAAGGGAGTATCCAACCTTCAGGGACAATGCTGGCGGCTTCCCGCCTGAGATGTCTGGTTTCCCTCCCTTGCCGGGGCGAGATGATGCCTTATTACGCGGAATGTCTAGCATGGAAGCTTTTGCTGGGGCGGAAGCGTATGGCGGACGTCCTCCAGCGTTTTCTGGCCACGATTTTGCCAGAGACAAGCGTACTAGAGATGGAGGAAGCTACGATTACCGCCGGGACTCGGCGAAGGGCTACTACGAGGATGCAGCCAGGTAATTTTCCAATTGACTTGGCGGCTAAGAATCTTGTACAAAATAATCCCTTTTGGCTCAGATTTGACGACTACCGAAGCAGAGAAGAGCGGCAGTACAGAGACGGGGAACGCAGCAAGGAGCGCTTGTATGCGTCCAAGGAAAGGGAGCGGGATGACCGGAGCCGCAGAGGGGAGAGAGAGCGCGGAGCCCGGCCTCGCGATCACAAAGCAGAGTATCCGAGTGAGGCAGATGTAGTTAGCAAACGCAAGCGCAGTAGAACGCCCAAAGAGGCGAGTCCGGCGCCAGTTTCTCATGCCAAACACGCCAATGAACGAGAGAGCGAAAGAGCATCCTATGACGCAGCCGTTTCCCCGTCCAGCCGTGGCCATGCCGCCAGTAGTGAGGCAGTGGATAAACGCCAGCGCAAAGAATCCGAATCCAAGGGCAAAGACGCCCATTTGGTTGAAGACTTGCGCGCTCGCGACGACGAGAGCGTGGAGAAAACGGAGAAGGCTAAGAAGGAGAAAAAGAAGAAGCGCAAAAAGGACAAACGGAGCGCAGAAGTGGACGAAGAAGAGGACAAGTCCCGCAGCAAGAAAAAGAAGGAAAAGCACAGGAAAAGAAGTCCCAACCTCAAATCCGATGCCGTGGACGACAAGGACCTGGAAACGGGCCACTCCAAAGTGAACAAGGATCCTGACGTCACCTTCGTTAATCCCTCGCCTCCTGGACCGCCCGGTCCCGCTCCGGAACCAGAAGAACTAGAAGCCATGGATGGAGGCAGCGAATTAAGCTTGCCGAGTGTCGTTCCGGAGCAAAGATCAGTCTTAGCGGATGATTCTGCTGATGCTTTCGAGTCAAGTATGGAAGCCATGGAGAAATCCAACAAATGGCGACCGTTGCAGTTGGCCACGCCGCCGTCCCACGGCAACGGCAAAGCGGAAGAAGAAGTAGACGACGTTTTAACCTTGCACCCGAAAGAGGACGACTTAACCATAGACGCGGACGCCCTGGGCCGTTTTCCTGCTCCAAAACCGCACGAAGAAGAGAAACGGGAGAGGAGTCCAGTCCCCGAGGTTCACAGAAAGGATTCTAGGAAGCATTACAGCAAGGAGGAGAAAGCGGCCAGCAAATCTTCCAAGAGCAAGAGCTCCGGACGGGGCAAAGAGGATCCTGCGGCCAGTCCGCATACCAGCATGGAAGCTCCGCTCTATGCCGCTTTGCCTGCGGCTGCGGACACGGGCAAGCGCCCTGACAATGCCATTTTTAAGCGAGCCATTAGCGCGATCAAGCCTATCGAGATCAAGCCCCTGAAACTGTTCCTGGCCGACCGCGAAAAGCCCAAAGACAAAGAGAAAGAGCGACACAGAACCTTGTCAGATCGAGAAACCCAGCTCAAAGAAGTCAGATCGGCTAACAAACCGCGGGTACTGGACCGATCCCGCTTCGTGTTGGACCGAAATCCCACTCCGCCCAAGGACAGCGTCACCAGCTCGGACCTCTCCAACTCGCGTGTGTCCGCCAAGGAGCGCCTAGGGGAGAAAATCGATTTAGCAGACAGGAAGCCTTCCAAGGAGCGATCGCGCAGCCGGGAGCGCAAGCACGGCAGTAGTCGAAAGGGGGAAGAGCACCACAGTCACAGCCAGACCAGGCATGCAGAGGATTCCGCGGGGAGACGGGTGGAAAATCCAGGGAAAGCCCAAACCCCCGAGCTGGCGCCCCTGTTGACGGAAGAAAGTAGCGGCAAAGGCGATGCACAGAAGCGGGAAAGCCGCCGTTCGCCCTCTGTAGCCTCTTCCACCAAGCGCAAGAAAAGCAAGTCCAAGAAGCGGAAGCGCTCCGCGTCGACAGCCAGCTCGGGTTCCGACTCGAGCTCGAGCTCCGAGGACGAGAAGGCCCGAAAGAAGAAAGCTAAGAAGAGTAAGAAGACGAAGAAAGCCAAGAAGCATAAACACAGTTAGTTTTTGTCCTTTTGTTTTTTTCTCTGGATTTTCTCAATACACACGTAACGACTTGTTCAATAGACTGGACCTTTCAATTTGAAAAGAACAAGCCTAATAATTTCAATTTCAACATGAAAAGAACAAGCCTAATAATGAGGAAGACCCAAGATTCTTTTCAGACCAGTGTATTTATTCTGTCCCAGGAACGGAAAAAGAGCACACCGAGTCTTTTTAGTAGGCCTTGGCCTCTTGTCGCTGAGTACCGAGAGGGCGGTGATTCTTTTCCAAGAAATCCGTAAACTCCTGGTAGGGAGACTTGGTGAAAACAGTCTCGGTCCACAGGTCGGGGGTGAGGTACGCGTACGTCTTGGCAATAGCCGCGTACGTGGCCTTGGCAAAGTTGCCCAGCGTGCCAGTGCTACCGCGAGCGGAAGTGTAGCAATCCTCAATACCAGCCATCTGCAGCAGCTTCTTGGGCACAGGGGCGGAAACGATGCCAGTACCACGGGGGGCTGGGATCAGGCGTACCAAGACGGAACCACATTTGCCAGTCACCTTGCAAGGGACGGTGTGGGGCTTAGCGATCTTGTTACCCCAGTAGCCACGACGAACTGGTACTACTGACAACTTGGCGAGAATAATGGCGCCGCGGATGGCAGTGGCGACTTCCTTGGAGCACTTGACTCCCAAGCCAATGTGTCCGTTGTAATCTCCAATGGCTAGACACAGCAAAGAGTTATTGCTTGAGCTCTTATTCTTGGCTTTAGAGAAAACGAAGATGCTTACCGACGAAAGCCTTAAAGCGAGTACGTTGACCAGCGCGCGTCTGCTTCTGGACGGGCATGATCTTGAGGACTTCGTCCTTCAAGGCAGGCCCAATGAAGAAATCGATGATTTCATGCTCTTTAATGGGCAAAGAGAAGAGGTAAATCTCTTCCAAGGTCTTGATCTTTCCATCACGGACCAGACGGCCCAATTTGGTGACGGGCACCCACTCCTTCTCTCCTTCCTTTCCGCGTCCGCGACCACGAGGTCCGCCACGCCCGCGTCCGCGGCCACGTCCACCGCGTCCACCACGCCCACGATCTCCAAAACCGCCACGATCACCACGACCACCACGTCCACCGGCTGGAGCCGCGTCCGCCATTCTATTCAAACATAAAAGCAGTTTGGACTATTTTAGAACGTTTGAAATTGTATTCTAGGGAAGTGGTACGGCATTTACTTATAAAAAAAAATTAGAGTTATTCGGCTCACCTTCTATAGTATCAATAATTAGGTCACTTCTAGTTTATGTACATGCTATTTAATCAGAACGTAAGAGTTTCAACGTGGAGTTTCTCAAGTGTGAGATTGCAGATTCCACCACCACGTGCAAAAAGAATTTAGCTCTAATTTTTCATGTTTTTGACTGTTTAGACACACGAAAAGTACTTTAAAACATTGGCAGTATTTAATTATTCAATAATACACAGAACAAACTTGTTTAACCCTACAATGAAGTAAAACATTACCTGTGGATTATAAGAGAAGTTCGACACAACGACTCAACTCCTGAAACAGGAACACAAGATGGAGGAATCAAGGAGGAGTTACGAGCTTGGGGCTAAGAGTAGGTGGTCGTAAATGAATGCCCAATAACAACACGAGCGCTCCCAGTGTTGACTCCCAGTGTTCGTGTATGTGACTTTTCGCCCGTTAGATGCCATATGATCCAAAAATGGTTGAGTTTGGGAAGACGGAATTGCGGAGTAAAAGAACGCATTCGAATGCATGTTTTCAACCAGAGTGTAGTGACATAATGACAATGGCGAAAATTACAGGAATATTACAGGTAACTTTTGCAGTAAATGGATAGTTTTAATTGATCTCTGCCTGAAGGATTATTACAAGTCTTCCGTATAACGACAGAATAAAAGGCTACTTTTGAGTAAGGCTGCAATAATTCTGTAGTAGGCTTTCCTTTGCCGTTTTGGACTGCCCAAATTGTCTCTAAATGATTCACAGACGTGTCGCCTATATTTTTCTTGTTCACTGCTACACAGATGAGGCACTATTATAGGCGCATGTTCTTACACGTCGTATTTCTTGAGGACTTTGGCATGGTTCTCATCTTCCCAAAGCCAGGCGGGTACCTCCTACAAGTAATACGTATTTCTATGAGATAGTTTTCACTAGCCAAAGGAAGCAGATAAGGTCTATTTATACCGATCCGATTTTGCTGTCATTCTTCGAAAAGGTTAAAGCCGAAGATCGAGGAGAGAAAGAACGGGGAATGTCGGACTGATTCGGGTCCAAAGTAGAACCGGGCACTTTAGCTAGAGCCACTGTAGTATCCACCACGAGCCAGCCAGCATCGCTACGAGCCAAAAGCCCCGAGAAGTGTAACACTTGACCTTTGGCCATTTGCGAGGGCGACGCGTATAGTCTGACAAATCCATCGATTACGGAGAAAACAATCCAATCAAAAAACTGTATTGGGATGATTCAAACTTACGCCAAGACCTCCAACGGTTCGGTTACATTCGAAGCACCATTCTCTCCAATCTCGGAACTTTCCAAGGACTCCCCAGAGCCCCACATGTAAATAGCATTGTCCAGTGTGGAAACGAGCGTGAAATTCCCTCCGCATTGTGCGCTCTATGACGACAAAACAAACGGTTGATTAAAACCAATATAAACAGGGCCACCAAACTGTCGTGGTTCTGCCGTTTAAGCCAGGAACAGCCGTAGCAGTGCTGCTAACTGAGCCACGATTCCCAAGCCCACGTTGGCCCAAAGCATTAGAACCCAAGGTAACAACTTGACCCCCTTCGGTCAACAAAACCGAATGATCCAGGCCCATCGAAGCCTCCACATATTTCCCAGGCAAACTCTTACATTCGGTGGGAGTCCAGTACATATTCCGAGAGTCCTTTAAAAAAAGAAGTGAATCCGAACCAAATTCTCATGCAAAGCTAAATGTCTTTCTTTGTTTTATACAAGAGATGATGGTCGTTACCTTCCAAGGGATTAAGCCACCTCTTAAACTAAAGCGATTGTGTCGGTTATCCCCACAAGCCAAAACGGTCCCCAATTCCGTCAACAGCATCGTACCATCCACTCCACAACGAATCGTGCAAATATTATGCTGCCGGGGAACGTTTACAATCGTAGGAGTTGACCTAGAATACTGGTCTAAGCCTTTCGTTTTGCAATTCTGAGATTCTTGTACGTCTGGTGTTCAGTAGCTCCTAAGCCTAAGCAGCCACTAGGACCGGTGCCCCAAGCGTAAACATCTCCATCGTTAGACAGCGCTACAACATGCTCCGGTCCACAAGCTATAGCATTGATGTCCACACTCAAAAGACTCTCTGTAGACAAAAGCCATACAAAGTCATGAGTAAATACAGAGAATCTCCAAAAGAAACCTATAATTTTGGGCGTAGGTAAACCACTGAAATTGCCGTGCCCCAGGCAACCGGCCTTTCCATCGCCGCAGCTCATAACGATTCCCGATTCACTGACAAAGACGCTGAATCCCTCTCCAGCCCCCGCTCTAATGCATATCAATGATTGGAAAAAGTTTCATAGGAGTGCTATTCAGTACTTAACGATGGATTTTCCTTTGAGGGACTCGATGCATAAAGGTTTTTTCTGCCAATCAGGTTTTCCGCCATGTCCTAATTGACCTTCGGAGCCCCGCCCCCATGAGTAAACCATCAGATCTATCATGCGAGAAGCCGAAAAACAGTATCAGACTGAAAGACTTGATCTTTTCTGGGCTTTTCTTATGGGTTTAGGAAAATAAGGTGTATTACCAGTGGTTATTACGATGGCGTGTGTCTCGCTCGCCGTAATTTCCCGAACTCGTGCTCTCGCAGGCAAAGGCATGGGCGATAGAACAAGACCAGAGTCTGATAATCGAACTCGGTACACTACTGACCTATACAGAAGTAGATCAGGAGAGCTGGTTTGAGTTGTCAGCGATGTGTTTACCTGTACGACTTACTGATCATCCTGTGCGCAAGCCAAAAGTAATTAGAAAATGGATTGGGATGAAATGGATTCAAATTAAGCATTTTGTTTCATACACTTTGGATCCCTCTTCCTTCCCCGAGTTGAAGGTAAACTCGCTCGCATCAAAGTTTCCGTGATTGTCCAAGCTGTACACGTCAAGTTGGGCCAAGATCTCGGGTAATCGCTTCTGGGCTATTTCTTCTGCGGTCGGGCGATATTCGGGTTGCTTTTGCAAGATATCGTGGACCAGCATCTTGAGTAACGGAGAGTAATTGCCGCGAATGGGTGCAAATTGACCCTGTTTCAAGGAGCAAACTGCGTTACCCCTGCTGTTACTTCCGTAAGTGGATACGAGTTTATACCTTTACTATCTTGTTGACCAAGGCAGGGAGGTTAGAGCCGTCGAAGGTTTTCTGCAAACATAACATCTCGTAAAGTATGCATCCCAAAGCCCAAATATCTGATTTATCATCGTACGGCTTTCCTTCGCACTGCAAGGAAAAGCAAAAGATTAAAATCGGAGTGAATACTTCATTAATTGCTGAAGAGTTTCAAGGCTCATTTCTACTGATTTATGCATGGAATATCCTTTATTAAATTGAAAGCAAAGCTCCTTCTTAAACTGAGATCGGTGAGTTATGAATACTATTATTATAGTATCATTAAACTTATCCATAGTATACTCGACATTCTTCAGTCAAACCTCTCGAAACGAAACAGTAATTTTAAGCAGGATTACCATTTCCGGGCTGATGTAATACGGAGTGCCAAGAACTGTATGGGCCCCATTTCTTCGTGTAGTCAACATTTTGGAAATGCCAAAATCCCCCACTTTGACCACGCCTTCCTTCGTAAGGAATACGTTAGCGGTTTTAAGGTCTCTGCAAACAAGCAAGTGCGTACAGTACGTCTGTATTTACGGTACAACTTAGTCTGCTTCTTATTTACCTGTGCAGAACATTATGCTCGTGCATGTAAGACAGCGCCGAGGCCAGTTGCTGAAAGATCCGCAGTACCTGCAGTTCTTCCACAGGAGAACCTTGGTTCGACAAGTACTGGTCTAAGTTGCCGCCATCCGCGTATTCCATCTCGATCATCAGCAACCCGTCCTCTTCGAAACTGTCGTAGTAACTACCATGCCGTTGAAGGCAAAAAAAGGTTAGCCTTGACATTACATTTTCAATTTGCTTTCAATTGGCTCCTTTTCAGTTTGACTAGCGAGATCTTCGAACGATACCTGATAACGTTGGGGTGAGTCATGGACGAGAGTACTTTGGCTTCATTCAGTGCCAGTAAGCGCTCAGAACCGGACAATTCATGCATATTAATTTCCTTGATGATTACCAGCTTCTGATCTCGTTGCCTCAGGTACAAATTCGCTGTTCCAAACGCACCTGCAGGGCTAAGCTGTTAGATATGGGTGATAAAAAAATGAGTTTCACGTTACCCTTGCCCACGGTTCGGATCTTCTCGTAGCCTCCCATCTTACGTAGAGCCTTACTGACCGGCGTATTCTTCTTGCTGGACATCCTTCTAAGTTTCTTTTAAACCAGAATTTTTTTTATTTATTTTTCTTGGCAATGGCCGAAGAAGTTTGGCCGCCTTTGAAGCCCCGGGTACTACTGGTAGCCGTCCTTTGTATTTGTCTGCGTTGCGTTGGAAACTATACAAACTCTCCTTGCGCAGTAATTTTGTTTGCATATACGAGGACCAACAATCCGGCCTGGAGCAGCCACGTGGGAATCGCTGATTTACGCCAATGGTACACACACTCGAAGCACAAGTCATGAAGGCCGGTCGTAAATATTTACGCCTTCCGTTCACCTAATTTACAATGTCAATACCAATGAGACAATACCTTGCTCGTAATCATTTAGCTAGCTAGAATGCACTGCAGCCTTCCAATGTGGTTATCGTCCAATTGGCGCACATGTCGAGCAGGGACAAAACAGGTGCCTTTCATCCAAACAACATGTTGGCCTGGTAACCGCCCGGAAACGCCTCGTCAACAATGCAGTGCCCCCCTGCTTGAGACAACCTCCTATTTATGTAACTAGTTCAAAGGAGAGGCTTTGGCCTCCTTGGCACCCCACCCCCCGTCCTCCGAAAGAGAAATCGAAAAACTTGGGTTATCACTCGGACCAAGAAAAAAAAATCGACCCTTATTGCTGCTAGCCAAAGGATTGAGCAGAATGTAGCCCCTATAACTGCATGAGTCTGATTAACTGCGAACAGGGCCTATGGTTAGCTCCTCAAGGCCGCGTCAGCCCCGCATGATCGGGGGAGTTGGCATTGTATCCGAGTCCATGTAGTGGTGGGGGGTGGGAGAGCTTAACGCCGTTGAGGAGGGGAAAACAATCAATATCGCATGAAAACCCAAGAGCGCATGACACCTCTTTCTGATCCCGTCCTTTCTCCCTTTTGCGGTCCATTGTGTCCCTCGTTTTCCCGCAGATACGTAAAGATCTACGCTGTGTAGATACGTCCCATGCTTCGCTATAGCCACACACGTTCGCTTCGGCCGGTACCTCCACCATGAAGGGCTTTTAGGGCATAGGGAAACAAAGCTGGGCTCCCAGCAGGACGCATGCCCGACTTGATTCCCCCTTCTGTCTTGGATCGATGTGCCACGTACATTTTCCCTGTGGCGAATTTGGAATTAAGAGACCACCTCTGCCGCGAACGCCAGTCGTACAACTCTTAAACTCGAAGGAGCTCCAGCTATTGTTGTGACTCGTGCTTAAAAATCCGACTCTTTCTTTCCCCCATCCGTTTGCGGGGTGATTCAAGGTGGCGCTCTGTCGTTTCGCACTTTTTAACATACTTCAACCTTCCATGGTTCTCTAGCAGTTCTAAGCTCCCAAGTTCCAAGTCGAAAGTAACACCCCCGTCAAACGAGCCTTACGAACGGCCAAGTCAGCCAGTGGTATTACGGGGTGTGAAAACGTCGATTGGGAAATGGTGGTTTTGACCGTATGGCGTGCTAGTGCTTATCGCCCGCGTTTTTTCGCGCTCTTGGCACTGATTGTCGCCGTGCTATGCATGACCCCGTCTGCGAGTAGCACATCGTCTGGTCACGTGTTTACCAACTCTTTTCTGGTCAAACTCCGAGGGCCGCTTCCCAACAGTCACGCTCACCTATTAGCCAAAAAGTATGGCTTTGAGAACTTGGGCCCCGTAAGTTTTTTTCCTTCCTTTTTTTAAGTGATTCAAAGGTTCTTTGGATCAGGCTTCAACGATTCAGAAGATTCCTTGGTTCCATCACCAGGGCACAACGGCAAAACCTTGGTTGCGGGGGGCGTTACAAACTTAATTCCACTTTCAGATTTCGGTCATTGGCAATAAAATCTTTTCAATTGTGTAGGTGCTGGGTTCTTCAAGTGAATTCCACTTTCTTCATCGAGCTCTGCCAGCTGCTCGCTCCAAACGGAGTGTAGGGCATATCAGATTGCTCAAAACGGACCCTACCGTAAGTGTTTCTCTTATCAATTTATACATTGATTCTAAAACAGTCTTCCCATTTCGTTTCCGCATCAGTTGGCAACCTTTTGAGACTAGAATCTGTCCTACTCTTTCTTAACTTGCCTTTTAATTTTTGAAGATGCTGAAAGTTGCTGAATTGAGCTCCGGGAACAGTTATATTGAATAGTCAACACTTTATGACCCGGATTAAAAATGCAAGAGAATCAGCAAATAGGAGGAAACCAATGAGACGTAAGAAATTCATATCCAATTTGTTTCTCTGGCAAAACCCAAGTACATGGGTTTTGCCCGAGTCCTATTTCAAACGTACACCCAAATGGCTCATCAAGTTTTGTTGGATTGGACACTTTACCAGGTTTAGAAATCCTTTTAGAAGTAATCCATGAATAATTTAGGAATTGAAATAGCCAGGATCTCTGAAAGCGGATTAGGAGACAGTAAAAAAAGAAAGCAAAAGCCCACACTTTACCTTACTTGTTTTTCTTTCTTTGCCGTAATGCTTCAAAGGTCGCCACAGCCATCCAGCAATCCGGATTCCGTCGCGTAAAACGAGGTTACCAGCCCTTCCGCGTGGAGAATTTAATCGACCAGCCGCTGCAGGAAACTGATCCCTCGGACCCTTACTTCCCCTACCAATGGTATCTGGTAAGTCTCTCGCTTTCCTTTACAATTCCCAGTAGTAATTACAATCCATTACGCCCGGGCCGAGATAACAACACCCCTCGTCGCCCTCCCCCTTGAACTTTCCATCTCGGACCTCAAAAAAGGGCACACCTAGTATTCCTGGGAATCCCTCATTTCTGTTGAAACGTTAGAAAGCCCATCAAGTATCCTATGGGCTACTGTGATTTACCCCTTTTATTATTCAAGAAAAATACCGGACAGAATGGAGGAAAACCGCGTCTGGATCTGAACGTGGAGGCCGCTTGGGCGCAAGGCATTACCGGAAGAAATGTGACCACTGCTATCATGGATGACGGTATGAATAGCTGCGGAAATGAAAGGCCCAGAAATAATAAGTGTTTCCGACAGGTGTTGACTACATGCATCCCGATCTGCGCTTCAACTACGTAAGCAACCAAGCCAAAGGGGGAAACACAGGCTTTCTCGTTATCTTTTTCTGATTGGAGGGGTGCTTTTCTCCTTTCTGTTACAGAACGCCCAAGCCAGCTATGATTTCAGCAGCAACGACCCGTTTCCGTACCCACGATACACCGACGATTGGTTCAACAGGTAACTTTGGCTACCCGAGCTTAGCGCATCCATTTTCTGAACAGGAGCACAACCACATTTGACTCATTTCTTTTTTGGGGGCTCCGTCGCATAGCCATGGCACCCGCTGCGCCGGAGAAGTCTCAGCTGCCAGGGACAACCACGTCTGCGGAGTGGGTGTGGCCTATAACTCCAAGATTGCTGGTGCGCTGAGCGAAAGAAAAAAGGGGAAATTGTACCTCTAGTTTTAGACCGAGTTGGACTGTTAATCAAGTTTCCCTTTACGTTCATTTTAGGCATACGCATGCTCGATCAGCCGTACATGACAGACTTGATTGAAGCCAACTCCATGGGCCACGAACCAGATCTAATCGACATTTACAGCGCGTCATGGGGTCCCACCGACGACGGCAAAACGGTCGATGGACCCAGAAATGCCACGATGAGAGCCATAGTACGCGGTGTTAACGAGGTAAGAGGGGAGACGCTGAACTTGTCTTGGGCAAATCTGCTTTTTCCAACGACGTTTTCGCCTAGGGACGGAGAGGTTTGGGAAATATCTACGTTTGGGCGAGTGGCGACGGAGGTGCGGATGATGATTGCAATTGCGATGGATACGCCGCTTCCATGTGGACCGTTTCTATCAATTCCGCCATCAACGATGGACAGAACGCGCATTACGATGAAAGCTGCTCCTCGACTTTGGCATCCACGTTTAGCAACGGAGCCAAAGATCCCAACACGGGTGTGGTAAGGCACTCTAAAGCACTCGACATTTTCAAAGCGCCTTTTCAACCTTTTGTTTCTTTTTCTTTGTGCTTTTCCGTTTTCTCCCACCTCGAAAAATTCCCAAAGGCTACGACTGATCTGTACGGCAAATGCACGAAAACTCATTCGGGGACTTCGGCAGCGGCTCCTGAAGCGGCTGGAGTATTTGCCCTCGCACTGGAAGCCAAGTAAGCAAATAAAAATAAAAAAAGCCCGCAATGTCACATAGTCAAGTACTTTCCAGCACGTTGCTGACATGGAGAGACATCCAACATTTAACAGTACTCACCTCGAAGAGGAATTCGCTGTACGATGCCAAAAGCAGGTTCCTGTGGACCATGAATGGCGTCGGCTTGGAGTTTAATCATCTTTTCGGCTTTGGGGTCTTGGATGCAGGGGCTATGGTGGCATTAGCCAAAGTGTGGAAGACTGTTCCTCCCAGGTTCCACTGCCAGGCAGGAACCACCAACGAAACTCGGTACTTGCTCTTTCTCTTTAACCTGGACGGGTCCCGAAAGGCACTTGGAAAGCAACTGACTTCTTTTCTTGGGGGCGGGGTTGGCTAGAATTATCTCATCCAATGGATCCCTGATTTTACATTTGAAGACGGAAGCTTGTCAAAATACCGAGTCCGAAGTCAAGTATTTGGAACACGTTCAAGCCGTGGTCACTTTAAATGCGTCCAGGAGAGGCGATATTGAGATGTTTCTCACTTCCCCCATGGGCACCAAGTCCATGATACTTAGTCGAAGGCCCAATGATGATGACAGTCGCGACGGATTCATCAAATGGCCGTTTATGACCACGCACACCTGGGGAGAGTATCCTCGCGGCACCTGGACCCTTGAGGTACGATTACAGAAATTTATATGATACTTGGAACTAGTAAAACAATAGCCCACTGTCCCGCGCCCAAAATGATTCCTGCTCAGGTCCGCGTACGGAGCCCCAAACTGGATTTGTCGGTGGGCTCAAAGGCTAACCATGCCCCGTATGGATTTCTGCGAGAGTGGACTTTAATGTTGCATGGAACACGCTCCCCACCTTATACAGGGCTCCCAGCTCCGGATCAGCACTCGAAATTGGCCATTGTCAAAAAAGCGCATGAAGAACGTAAGAGTGCGGAGTAAACAAAATTAAAAAGAAGGAAGAATTCTTATGAATGCCAAGCAAAAAAGAGCGTTCTATTACACGGCTGAATCGATCAAGCAACACTTCTGTACTTTTTTTTGAAAGTGAAAGAGAACGAGTAAAGAAGGCAGGGCCGGCCGGCACTAGCAGCGTGTCCCTGTCTTACAAATTACAAAACTGGTGGTCAAGCAGCTATTATTTAACCCCTCGAGCTGTATTTCCCCCCGCTTTTGACTGAATTTTTAAAAAAGGGAAATAGCTCTTTCTTGTTCAAAAAGTTATATATATATATATTACTCCTTGAACCAGAGTAGATTCTTGTAGTCTGTTATTCTGCATAATACTATCAGAATTCTATGTGTGTTCCAAATTACAGCATACCGTATAATGAATAGAAAGCTTTTATGCATAATGCTTCCGAGAAAACCTTGGATGGGGCGCTTTAGCAATAGCTTGGCAATATAGCTTGGCAATAGGTGGCAGTAGTAGTGGTATGGACATTAGTCAAGCTTACAAAATGGGATAGATTCCCCTTCCTTAAACAGCTATACTATAAAGTGAACGGCAGCAAGGTTCCGAGAATTCACCGATCAATGTTTTCCTTTTAGTAGTCCGCCGTTCGCTTTTCGCCGTTTACCCACCACCACTACATGGTCCTTCACGTTTCAGTTCCGCTTTGAACGCCAACATCTTTGGAAATTGCGCATTTTCGAGTGGCATTTGTTGCCTTCAATTTGAGATTTGGTAAGCACGTCTCTTGTTTCAATTTCTTGAATTCTTCAAGTTCCTTTAAAAGTAACAGGTGTATGCTGTGAATCTTCCAGTAGGTTTCTTTCTACCCCTTAGCATTAGCCATTACATGTTATGATTTCGTTTCTTTTGCGTTCCCTTACCAGGATGCTGCTTGGGCCTTTGAATGTATTCTAGTAGTAGGCAGGTCTAGTAATAGCCTACAATACAATCGTTTCTGTTAAATGGTTCGCAGGTGTCCAGCTTAAAAAATGTCGAAGCCCGAATCCCCATTCAAATCGGCGTACGCACTGAACGTCGTGAATCCAGCACCCAAAGAAATCCAACTACCAAATTGTATGTATAAAATGCGACCCTTGATTAGCGTGCAGACGGATTCTTGTCCTGTTGAGCCAGGCGCTGGAGACGCTGTCCTCGAGGTAAAATTGCTATCCAAGTTTCTTAAAATAACCAGCCGTTTGGCTCCTTTTTGTGCTTTTAGGATGGTTCGAAAGCTCATCTTTTAAATAGAAAACTCGATAGTATATTATACGGAGCGTCAAACTTGTTACTGGATGTTACCCGAGAGCGCAGTAAAGTTTCACCACCTTCACATCCACTGAAAACCTGCCAAGGAACGCAGGTTTGTAAACTCTGTTATTCAACCGAGTACTACACAACTCATGCAGTCGCGTTGTATTTTCTTTCTCATACACGCCGAGACTCTGACGCAATAAAATGAAACAAGTTGCCTTTATTTGTAGAGCAAGGACGTGGAAACGGAGCATGGCCATAGACTACAACGGATCCACTGGCTTATTTCTTCCCTGGAACTATTACAGGTTCAACTAGGTAGCACTGCCAGTCAGTCCGAGGTAATTTCTCGAGGATTTTGAGCATCGAAACCTTGAAACTTGTACGACTTCGTGTAGGTGATGCCTCGGGTGGTTGACCAACAACATGTTTTCGTTGACCGCATTGACTGGATGACGAAAGAGTTCCGTAAACTCATTGGGAACGTGGATACGCCCTCTAGTGCAACAAACACGGTAACTAAAAATACCTTCTTCTTGAAGTGTCAAACGCAGTTGTCCTTCGCAATAGGTGAATCAGGAGGTAGTTATCAAGGTAAATCCCCAACGGCCCCCCTATTTCCTTCTTTCTTGCCTGCAAATGTTTCCGGAGCAAAGTATAAGCCTTCGCAGCTTTGTGCACTCGAGTCTCAACTCCCAAGTCTCTCCTGCATTGCTGGAGCTCTTCAACCAACGAAAAGCCGACTGTGGTTTAGATATTAGCGTGATCTGGGCCTTAAGTAAGAACAGCCAAAACTTGGACTATCTGTCTGGTGTCGCTTGCCTAAAATAAGAAAAAAATTCATCACATCCTTTAACAGGTGTTTCACGCGAACCCGAGATGTTGGTATCTCCCGTGCATCAGAGCGCTCCTGTCGTAGGTGAAGAAAATATTCTGAGGTTCTTAACGCGAAAATTGGGCAATTATGAGCGTTGTGGCGTCAGTGAAACCACGGAATTGGATTACTGGCTGGACCTGCTTCCGACCTGGCTCCACGACAAGAACGCAGTCCTAAGAAGGGTAGACACCCGTCTTCAGCAGCAACGGGTTTTAGTGGGAAGTAGTCTGTCCATGGCTGATGCCGCGTTGTGGTCCGTCAGTAAGTCAGATTTGAAAAAAGGGGAGCTAGCTCGCACTCCCTGGATGAAACTGTGCTCAAACCAAGCCAGATGTAATGTTGATAATTTGTAGCGTATGAGGTGGGGGGGGGGGGGGGGGACACGCGCTTTCGTGGGCCCACATAGTGTGATATTGTGTCGCAATTTGACTCTATACACAATGTAAATTGTCTCCTCTGTCCGTGCTATTCTCGCCTGCAGTGATTCTAAATGGACAGAAGGGTATAGGTTACGTTAGGTTTTTAAAGAAGGAAGTTTTTGTTGTTGTTTTAAATTAAATACTTGAGCTGCTGGAATCAAAAATGCCCTGAACGGGACTTTAACCTGTCTTTTTATTTGCCACGCTACAGTTGCCATCTTTTCCCCCCTTTTTAAATTTAGAACATCGTCTTCGGTGGGCTCACAATTCTCGATGGTAATACTGTTATATTATATGCTTCTTAAATGGATTGCAACACTAAATCTCAGCTTGATATTGTAGGTTTGCCTAAGCAGGATTAAAGGGAGATTGGGAAAGTTGTGTCAAGCTGAAAGAGCTCAAGGCTGCTTGGTAAAAAAAGTAGACACAAATTCCATGCAAAAGCCCGTGTTAAGCAATGGATGGCATGCACGTTGAACAAGGAACAAGTACGCGTACAAGTTTGGGGTGAGAACATGAAAAATATAAATATCCAAACGAGGACTCGGATTCCAATGTTTTCAGCAGCCCGTTTCAAGTAGTACGAATTTTGCGTGCAGCAAAATCCAGCTTGAAGGTTGCCTGAAGCGCGTAGGTATATCCCCCCGTCCATTAATTCGTGGCAGCGCAAAAGAAGAGCGCGTTGCGATTAATACGTGGGGTTACATTAGCCGAGGATGGCGCCGGGTCTGAGGCAAAGATACTGGACGACGGACGATTACGTGGACGGACCCGAAAAGACTGGGAAGAAGTTACTGCCAGACGAGGTCGCGCCCAAGGATCCTTGACGGGCTCCGGGTTCTTGAGCTAGAAGGAGGCAAACAAAATGCAATCAAAGCCTCCACGCAATCTGTTTTCCTCCAAAGGGCTATTCTTACAATTTCCTTGACGTGATCGGCCCTTCCTCTCTCCCACCAGAGACGCTTTTCCAGCCTGTCAGGACCTAGTCAAATATGATGAGGTTAGAAAAAATCAATGAAAATGACGCAAATCAGGGAAAGCCAAGCCAAGCGCCTTTTACTGGATCGGCCTGAAGAAAGCGGGGACTGGTGCTCGGAATCCCTTGGCCCATACTTGGGAATCGCCGTATGAGGCCGCTCCCATGTCTTACAAGTGTCCTGCAATTCAACGGTAAAGTAACTCCTTGTTTCCTTTGGGAAGTGCAATGAACTATCTGCGTTTTTTCAAGTACTAGTTTGGAATTTTACCTGATGGGCAAAGTACCGCTGGGGCGAAGCCAAGTGCAGCTGCGTTTCCAGGAATCGCTGCTTCCTGGTGTTGCCCACTGGTGCACCGGATCCTGGTCTGCCCCATGGAAAGTATGCCGGTGTATCTGTAGGCATATCGACACACTGTAGAAATGGGCGACTGGGTTCACTGGCATCAACTAAGCGCGTACGCTGCGATCCCGAGCTCCTTATACCGTAAAGGCCTTAGAGAAAACTCGCGTTGTAGTCATTCCGGAAAAGCGGTGCCTTTTGGTGCTTCTTGGCGCCTGACACCTCGATGAGCCAGTGGCGTGATTCCAGCATAACACGAGAAAGGGCAAGGACCACCCTTTGAGCACCCAGCCCGTCAACAGAAAGGATTAAACAAGTCAGTCATGACCAAGCTGCCTCGGAAACGCATTCATAAACTGTCCCACAAGACAAGGACCATAAAACCTATAACCCAGCCAGGGAACTCTGATACAAAATAACCCTTCATTTCAAACATTGTATTCCAGGGCCAACTGCAGGCTCGACGCAATTAGGAGCCCGTTACGTGCCACAGGAAGGCCTAGACTACAATGCTTTCCTGCAGAATGCATGTCCCATTACAAGACAACAGAGCCAAGCCATCCGTTCCTCTACATACCTTTACCCTCCCCCCCTGAAATCAAATCGTGTAGACTAATAAAAGCACCCCACTGGTGTAGATTCCGTGGCACGTGAGAAGCTCTTTAAACTAGATAAACAATAGTGGCTTTATACGTTCGCGTGCTCGTTCTCCGAAGGCGATAAGAAGAGTTCATAAAACAAGAGTCTTCGTCAAGAAAATGTTCGACCTAGCTCCCCCTTTTTGCGTGACTTTCATTTTCTACACGAGAACAATTACACGTATGGGGTCAATCTGAAAGCTCAGCTCGCTCCAGGGGAGTCCAAGTGTGTCTCAGACAAAAGCTAGGACTTTGAAAAAAAAAAATGCTCCCAAAAATCCTCTTCAAACCCAGATGTCCTGCAAATAACGTTTTTGCGTCTGCAAATCCAATACAACTCGCTTGGCCTCCTCCAAATCCACGCCTGTGCAAGCCAAGGAAAAGCTCACAGTAATGTTGAAACATGGAAATATTCTGTCCTATCTTACCCCTGACGTCGGCAATGGCCTTGACAATGGAGCTCATTACATCCTTGGCCATGTTAGTGGCGTCTCCGCACACGTAAAAGACAGCGTCTTTGTCCAGTAATAATCGTACTATGGAATGTTGCTCTCGCGCGATCAAATCCTGTTCCAATGAAATGGAATAGAAACTCATTGTACGGAAAGGACCCGTCATATTCTACTACTCACCTGGACGTAGATTGGCTCTCCACTCTTGTCCCGACTCCTTGAAAAACACACCAAAAAATGACTTAGAATACCCACATTATGCAAACGCTCCAATTCCTCCCTAAAAAGTAAATAAACTCGAATTAAAAACAATTCAAAGTCTCGGTCAACACATCGATCGTCTTTTTTGGGCCAAAAGAGCCCCAGCAGGACACGGAATGTCTCCGAAAGTAAGCGTGTGCAAGGCACGATACTCCGGGGTACTATTTCACACAGCTAGAAACCATTCGCATTACCCAGCGAAACTCGTAAATACTTTTTCCTTTTTTTCCCACCATTTTTGGGGAAGTGATTTGTTTTTCTTTACCTGTACAGGAAGTCACGGTCCCTGTGGCGGCATCCAAAGAAAAGCCAAATGGGCCCCAAAACCATATGCGGATTGGCTCGTACTTGAGCTTCCCTGTGTTGTGCGAATCCTAGAAACGGGGCCACGCCCGAACCCGGACCCACCAGAATAATGGGGAGCGAGGGATCTTCTGGTAAATGGAACGTGGAGGACAATCGCTGGTAGCACGCCAACTGGACAATTGAAATTATGAGTAATAATGTTTACAAATCCGGCCAAGCTGACTCGTTCAAAAGAGGCGGGGGCTTTTACCTGGGAAGGGTTGTCGTGAAGGCTCAACTTTGCCAAGCCGGTAGCTAAATTGCAGTCGTTGGCGCCCAACGCGTCTTCCATATAACCTGTAGCTACGCCTTTACGATCATACTGTCTTCCGTTTTGTGCATCAAAGTGAACGACTTTGAAAATAAAACGAGCCACGTCGGGTTGGGCCAGCTGAGACGAGCCATAGGAATAAGGCCTGGGCAAAAGCCGTGAACTCTGCTCCAGAATGACATGGATTGGGGGGCGGCACGAAGGAAAAGCTAGCAGGAGATCCAAAAGTGATAAATGAGGCACTCGCACGTAACGGAGGTAATCATCCGAGCCTTCTAAGCTGCATAACTCCTTTAGACGTCTCTGCTCGGCCTTTCCTATTGCATACTCCGCCAACACTCGTATCAATGGCTAAATTGGTGGATCGAAAGGAATGAAAAAATAAACGTCCAGTTCATTGGAGAGATATGTTACTTTTCTAGGCGGCGATCTGATGTCTATGCAATGCGTAAAGATGTGGCCCAAAGTGGCTCGTTGGGGCAGGAAAGCCGGCAGGTTGGCCTGCTTCTTTCCGTTCGCTTGAGGCGCCAACGAGAGCGTCATGGGCACATCAGCTTTGTCGCCCAGTTCTAATCTTTCTAACAACTTAATGACTTCGTTTTTAGGGTTGGGACAGAGTACAGCCAAGCTGTCTCCTGGTTCGTATCGAATTTCTGTTCCCTAGTAAGGGCAAATCCATGAAACGTCATTCTACAAGCGACAATGACAATGCATTGTTTACTTTCAAATTTAGGCTGACTTCAATGGCTTTCTTTTCGGCATCACTTCGGGTTAATACGCGGACTTGGCTCAGCGGAAGGAAATGAACTGGACCTGCAGCCAATGGTAAAAAAGCTCCGTTCTGTACAGGTAGAGCAGAACAATCCTATGATGCAAAAATGTCAAAAGAAAGGAAAACATGTATCATGACTTTTTCTTTACCATCTCCAAGGAAGGATCGAAGCTGCAACTGATAAAGGACAGAGGAAGAGCCGGAACGCGGATTTCCATACTGGACAAAGCAGAAACCGCTCGAGTTAAGCAAGTCACTTCCGCAACTGTTTCCTTCAACTCGGCTTCCTCCGATGGTTGGATTTCAACTGCCAATATCTTTTCTTTTTCCTTGGGTACATGGTCAGCTAACAAGACGTCCTGACTGGTTTGTGGTGACACACCGTCAACTTGCTCTGTAAGTGGTGGCTGTGTGGCCCCTGGTGACTCCTGCAAGACTTCCATCGCTGCCCATAAACCTTCTTTCCAAGGTTCGACTACCACCTCCAAGCTAATTAAATAAGCCAGCCAATTTCTTCCGTAAAGAAAATCGCTTACCCCACAGCATCATCTGCCAGGGCGCAGTCATAGAACTTGCTAGCTCCAAGTTCAAGCAGGCGCTTCTCCAAAGCTTGTGGGAATCCTCCAAATGTGGTGTAATTCGAATCTCCCAACCCTGACATAGACAAACTTATGAAACCGACCGGACTACCTTGGACCATCTTAATTCTACCGAGTAAAGTAAACTTGACGTGCGACAGGTAGGTAGCTGGCAAATCTGGACTTTTCAGAGTTTTGTAGAACTTCATTGCATTTTCTGGAGGTTCACCGTCTCCGGTTGATGACGTTACGAAAATGAGATAGGGAGAATCAGTCCAGGGTATCTGATGGAGGTAAACAATGATAGGTGAATGTTAAAAGACATAAAGCTGAACAATAAACCTGCGTAACAGCTTCAGACATGGGGTACACTGTAACGTCCCGTCCATTTACTTCAGCCTCTTCAACTATGCTCTCTGAAATAGCCTTGGCTTGGCCTGTTTGCGTACCGTAAATCAGCTGAAATACAACGCCCATTGTAAGCAATAAATTTTCTTATGGTTCCAACCTCCTAAATGAACAGAAAAATTACGAAATATTTAACTTTAGTGATGGATAACGCAACTGTCTTATCTTGTAGAGTACGCCACGGAAGCATTAATATGTGCCTTTACTGAAGCACCGCAATTGTAAATAGCAACGTCAAGTTAAGCTAGCCCGACCCTTTCTTGTTTACATCTCGAAGCAGCAATTCGCAGAAAAGAATGGTTCAGCCATGTTGCTATTTTGGAACCAGAGGTTAGTAAGAAAACATGAAAGGCGAAACGAAAGCGAAATAATAAATAACAGCGAACAGCTTAAAGAGAATAAAGACTTACCAGAAGGGATATATTTTAACTAAGGGGGTAAGGTCCCTGTCAGAAGTCTGTTACACCAAAATGCAGCGAAAAGGAAGGACTGCATAGGGGGTCCTTGCTGCTGATTGGCTGTAAGATTGCGAAGCAGGTCCTTGTCGCTGATTGGCTGTACATTACAGATCGATATCGTTCGATAAGCTTATTGACTAAGAACTTCTCAAATGGCAATTCAATATTATAAACATGAATCAATTACAACCAGCAGCGGTATATACGAATTGAGAACTTGGTGTATTGAACACGTACACATGCAGGACTAATGTGATCTTATCGTTGCGCTTAATCAAATATTATAATTTCAGTTTATATCTGATGTAAAGTGCAATTTTTTTACAAGTCAGAACTTGTAATATCTGGGCTAATGGCATTAGTAATACGGAACTAATTATTTATCACGACATTATTTATTACTAATTAATATACTAATTATTAATTACTAATTATTACTAACTAATATATACTAATTATTTATCACGACAGTAGATAGTAATAATAAAAATAATCAAATAGGTCCGTCTTCTTTACGTCGCAGCTTTCGTTCTTATGAATTCGGCTTATTAGTTAGTTATTTATACATATAAACGAATGCTTATATTTCTCCATTCATACATCGCCATAAGCAATTGGAAGCTTTTTTGCTTAATCCCCAAGTGTGGCTAGTAGACGTGGACGTTCCAGAATTTTCGTCCCTATCCATTTGTTGTGTACAGTTATTCATTGTTTTTTCTTTTTTTTAGGGGGGGGGGGGGGGGGGGGTGTGTATCATTGCCAAACGCAAAATGCCAAAATACGGGATTCCAAGATTTTTTTGGGAGGTGGGATAGTATTGCTAACACGCAAAATTCCAGTATAGGGAGTTTAAACACTACCCAACGCAGTGCCCAATCACGTTGCTCGTTGCTAATGTTGCCATGGCACTCGCCGCTTAGAACTTATCTCTCGCCGCTTACGTCTTATCGTTGACCTCTGTTTCAGCTTCGTTATCACAGTATAGAGGTTTACCTCTATACCTATATCTATACCTCTACCTCTATGTAAATCTCTATACTGTGTTCGTTATTCTTTC